>JAVQIZ010240457.1:12500-16417 GCA_036023535.2 Galaxias brevipinnis | reverse complement strand
TTTTAGGTCCCCATGATTCTCTGGGTACCCGCGACGTGACTGTGTTAACAGGTCAAAGTCCCCTGAAGTATATAAAAACAAACGCACACACACACACACACACACACACACACACACACACACAGAGAGTGGAGTCCAATCGGTACAAAAAGACTCCACAGCCGTTCAATAGATGGACAGTTAGACTGGCAGAAGAAGAAAGAAACAAACAATGTCCATTAAAGAGAGTAGATGGAGGAAATCCAATAAACCAGCCAGTCAGCTTCACAGGCGGACAGATAGACAAACAGCCAGCCAGCTGTTCAAATAACTCCACCTGCAGACAGACAGACGACCAGACAGACAGGCCGACGGAGAGACAGACAGACAGGCAGACAGACAGACAGACGGCCTGCCAACCAGTCAGCTACACAGATACACAGGCAACCATCCAGCCAACCAAACAGCTAGGCACACAAACAGCCACACAAACAGACAGACAACCAAATACCTACACAGACAAGCAGACATATGACCAAAGAGCTACACAGACAGAAAGAAAACCAAACAGCTACACAGACAGACAGACAGACAGACAGGCAGACAGACAGACAGACAGGCAGACAGACAGACAGACAAGACAGACAGACAGAAAACCAAACAGCTACACAGGCAGACACTCATACAACCAAATGCTACACAGAGTCAGACCACCACCCTGTGGTACCTTGCCGCCATCCTTGATGGAGAGGAAGTCAAACTGCTTCTCCATGCTGAGGTCGTTGAAGGCCAGGTTGATGCGGCTCTCCGGCTTGGTGATGATGAGCCACACACAGTGCATGTTGTTGCCGTACTCCTGGGGGTAGTTAGGAGACAGCAGCACCCCCGACGGAGTGGTGAAGTTGAAGAAGCAGGAAACTGGAGGAGGAGGATAAGGAGGAGGAGGAGAGGAGGAGGATAAGGAGGAGGAGCAGAGGAGGAGGAAAAGGACCGGCGGGGGAAAAAAGGAGAGAAAAAAAGAGAGGAGGACACGGAGAGAATCAGAGGATAATTGACAACTACGTTTCCACACTGCTCGCTGAAGATAATGATTTGATTTGCCTTTAGAGCTCAGGCTATTAGTGTACACTTATTCAGTGCATTGACTGCATGACCACTTAGGCAAGATTATATACTTATATATATATATATATACATTACCGATACACACCAATTCCAACACAGTAAACAATATCAGATACACATTATCAGACCTTGCATTGCGTGTGTAGCAATTGGTCTCCTTCCTCTCTGTAATTCGAAGTGGAAAGGCTTAAGAGGTCGAGCCTGACTAGAAAATAAAACTTTCACAGGAGTCATGTGTGTGATCAGGATGTGTATTGTTCCGACAGATAAACCATGTGGCCGAGAGAAAACAAACAAGATGATGCGGCGGTCTGCTTAACTTTGGCTTATCTAGCCCCCATCTCTTTGTCATTCAACTCCCTGATGTTGAACCAGGCAGAGCCTCTTTGTCTTTCTGCCTTAATCTCAGAGATGACGCAGCAGTCGAGCTTTATCGGCGCTGTTTGTCTTTCACCGTTTTAATTAGCTAATAAGCCCCCACATTGTTTCACCAAAATCCACCGTCTCCGCTACGCAAAGCAGGGGTATGATCTGACCACTTACTGCTCCGCCTCTCCCCAGCACACTTTGGCCTGGATATACGACAGCGTGTACCCAAACACGCAGGCACGCCAGCACAGACCCCCCCCCCCACACACACACACACACCCCACACACACACACGTTTTAGGACGGGTCACTCACAAACACAGCTGGGCTTCTTGGCGGACCACTGGTTGTTCTTCTGACAGGTGATGTTCTTTTTGCCCACCAGCTCGAAGGCGGGCAGGCACTCAAAGTGGAGCCGGTCGCCGTGCCGGAAGCCTGTCCCCTCCCGCTTGCCGTAGGCAGGGATGCCGGGGTCCCCGCAGCTGCCCTGGTCGATTTCTATGAGGCGGGGCACAGAGACATAGAGAGTGGTGGGTGAGGGTCAGGGATAGGAGGCAGCCCAGCCAATCAGCCGGTGGGAGAGATCCGTCGGGGCCCCTGATAACCTGGAGCCAGGCAAAATGGAGGAAAGTAGTCCCCTAAAGGAAACGGCAACGGCAACGGTCCACATTCAGAGAGAGAGCAGACGCGTGGAAACGTGGCCACACGTGTCACCGCATGGCCCCCCGTAACTAGAGCGGCGGGCCCCTGGGGGCCGTGCCGTCTGCCGGGGCCGATCGCGGAGCACGTGGCGCTGACCCTGCGTGCCTATTGGTGGCATACAGCGCACACGTTGGCATACCTTTATGATGTGGATACATGTGTGTGCTCCGGTCTCGTGGCACATGTAGCCTTTGGGAACTAAGGCTATGGTCACACCGCAGGCAAAAGTGGCTCAGTGTCTGTGTTTTTTTTTCATAACCATGTGAACAGCTCAAATCACATGGGATCCGATCTTTTCCAATCGGATTTGGGCCTATGTGGTTCTAAATCGGATTCAGGTCTGTTTTTTTGCAATGCGACCTCAGTCTGAACTGTCAATGCGGAATCCATGCGACTTTTCCGTCTCTCTAGATCTGGGATTCTCTGTGTGATGTCTTTGTTATTGTTCTTTAGCGCATGCGGGTCAGTTCAGGACCGTGACCAGTTCACACTGGAATCTGATATTGGCCACATTAAAAACAAACAATGAGAACAGCCATACCAAAAAATCGGATCTGAGCATAAATCCCAATTGAGCACTAAGGCCTGCGGTGTGACCGTAGCCTAATACTGCCACTCCCTGCAGCAACTGGTTAAACCCAGTTACTTTGGGGAACCATGGGTAAAATGGAGGGAGGAGGGGATCAGCGAAAGAGAGTGAGGGTATTTGGTGGAAGTCGAGAGAAAGGGGGAAAGTGGGAAATGAAGGACAGGGGACAGATGAGAAGCAGCAACGAGTGGAGACGGGGAGGTGGGGGGGGGGAGTAACGAGAGGATGGGGCGGAGGAGAGGATGGAGGGGAGGTTAGTATCGGCCAGGGCGTGCTGGCAGCCCAACAATGCATCAACACAATGTCTCTCCATTTGTCTGTACAGAGGCCTGTCTGAAAGGAGCCCCCCTTACAGGAATCAATAGAATATAGCATGGAATTGTATAGCATTGTCATGCACTTACTGCTACAGACTGAATCACGTCAGCCTAGCTTCCAGCAAACATTATGCGAGTGGTCTGCAGTCGTGCATGGATGTCTAGAAAGTGCATGTGCACATTTGCGGTGGAGTGTGTGTGTGTGTGTGTGTGTGCCTACTAATGTAGGGTGTTTGTATATGCATGTGTATGTGTGTGTGCTCACGCTTGAGTGTGTATGTGTGTGTGTGTGTGTGTGTGTGTGTGTGTGTGTGTGTGTGTGTGGCGGGTGGGTATGCTCTCGTGTCGACTAGTGTGGGTGTGAGTGTGTGAATGCTGCCCTGACTGAGAGGGGGATGGGATACCCTGGTGGAGGAGCAGGTGCAGGGCTCTGGGTCTACTTAATTCAGAGCTCCTCAGACAGGCCAGAAACATAAAAGCTGGGTCACACATTCATTCACTTAGTGATTCTACCACTCCACGCCATCTAACGCTCTCTCTCTCTCTCTCTCTCTCTCTCTCTCTCTTTGCTCTGCTGTCTCAAAGTGTCTCTCTCCATCTGAATCTGAATCTGTTTCACCCTCCCTCTCAATCTGAATCTGTTTCACCCTCCCGTCCTTACCCTTTCTCTTTTTCAATCTCTCTCTTTTTCAATTTCTCTTTCTCCCTCTCTCTCTCTCACACACACAACTCTCTTGCAGCTGCATCCCTGCTCTTGCTGTGTGACAAACGTTCACCCTCAAACTGGAAGCTGACACGAGCAGTTTCTTTCTCTACCAAACACACACACACACACA
>JAVQIZ010240457.1:0-7500 GCA_036023535.2 Galaxias brevipinnis | reverse complement strand
AAGTCAACGCATCTAAAACTGTTCATTTTTCACTTCTGCTCTGTTTTACTTTTTTTTTTAAGTTGCGCGATCCCAGATGTACTTGAGCACATAGGGCTGACTCCGTGATTGATGAAAGCATTACAAACTCAGGAGAGGTGAATATCTGCTCCGATGTGCGACGCGGGTGAAACGATAAAGCCTTCTATTTGTTCTATTTCTAGATTCTATTTTCGGGCTGGTAAAAAAAAAACAGAAAGAAAGAAAGTAGCTGTGTCACGCTCACCCTGTTCCCCCGGGCGTTTCCAGCTCAATCTCCTCTCTGACCTAGCGTCTCCTCTGGCTAGAATAGAAGGCCATTACCACTCTAAAGAGAAAGAACAGCCTCGCTCCATCTTCATCTGGGCTCGACGAAGGGAGGGAGACAGCCTAAAGTACCACTGTCTGTTTCAAACCGTGCCTGCTGGTCCACCCAATGGTGCGTGTGCGTGTGTGTTATTTCTGCATGTGTAGAATGCCCAACTCTCCCCCTGTTTTTTTGTTTTTTTTTCTTACCATACCCACTCACTATCTCCCTCAGCCAACACGATAAGGGGACAGATTTTATGAAACCATTTGTTTGAGCTAGCAGGAAGGGAGCTTGGCACTCTGCCGGCCGTGTGGCCTTGAACACAACTCCAAAGTCGTTGGTGTGAACAGAGTGACTATGTCACTCTCATGATATCCTCTGAGTACGCTCTCCAAAGCTCCCCATTCCTCTCCTCCCTCCACCGGTGACTGCCCTGCATCTGCTTGTTTTCTTTTCCTCCGCGGTAGACAAGACAGCCATGTCATCATTTCATGTTATCCAGATAGGACACAGCATGCCAAGCATGTTCTTAGGATTTATAAAACCAGCGGTCTCTAGAATGCCTGCTAGGAAAAAGTGCATGGTAAATTGTTTGCATAATATACACTAGGGTCAGCAAAAGCAAGCTAGCAGATGCTAAAAATAAAATGGAAAAAAAAAACTCGAAAGTGACAACACAAAGAAGAAAAAAAACAAAGGTAAAACACTATCATTCTCTATACCAACAATGTGAATTCACAAGGCCAACCACCACATCATATAATTGTTTAAATGCATTAGACTAACAAGCAACCAGCGCATCTTGTTATGGTTTAAACACGTGGGCTAACTGGCAGGCTAGAAACAGTACCTTGGCGTCGTCTGAGGCTGTGATGACCCAGGTGCAGTTAGCGTTGTTGTCATACTGGACTGGGTAGTTGGGCGATGTGATGATCCCACTGGGCCCTCTTAGCTGCCCACCACACATTGGCGCTGGGAAGGACGAGAGGATCAACGGTTAGAAGCAAGTAGCACCGACTCTAAAACGGTGACTGTGTTTATGAGAAAATGGCTGTGCAAAAAAAAAAAAGATAAAAAAGACGTAAAAAAATTACAGCGTTGTGAAACGTAGATATGCAATGTACTGCTGACAACGGTAAAACAGCTGGGACGGTCGAAACGAAAGAAACCCGGGCAAGCCTAAAATCCCATCAGAAATAAATAGTTAAGCCAAGCCCTGACCGGCAAAGTTGATTCTTTCTTACGTTGGGCTCAATAGGTCGCCGAAAGTGAATAGAGGACTCCATGTAATCCGGGTAAGCCACACAAACATCCACCTGTGTTTCTGCCAAGAGGATTTGCTAGATCCAACAGAAACAGCGTGAAGCTACAGAAAGCCCTGCCGTACGCTGGGTGGAGCAGAGGGGAACCACAGCCCGTCCAAGAGGGAGAGGCGAGCCAGCGCTATCCCTTTAGAGCCATAGCACTGTGCAGCTGTGGAGACTGCTACGGACCGAGAAAGTGTTGGTGTTTATAGGCATCATCAAATCATAAACAAAAGTGCCGCCAAATCAACATCCACTGAAAGGCACTTTAAACACTTGACTCTCCGGTTCAGCCAGGCAGTTAAAACACTTGTGAATGCAGAAATAATGAATGAGTCGACACCAATCATAAATCATATAAAAACATTCGACAAAACTGCAGCGTTTATTTGTAATTAGAGTGTGACGGCTTTGTCCATTGGAGCGCGTCAAGATAGGGTTCCTCAAAAGAGGACATTTGGGGATGGAGTCACCTTTGTAAATGTGGACCAGGGGGCCCGAGGACTTCCAGGCTGAACGTTAAACACCTCTTTGAATTAAGGCAGCCCATTTAAAAGGAGAGGTAATGAAGGAGGGGTGTGTGTGTGTGTGTTTGTGTGTGTGTGTGTGTGTGTGTGTGTGTGTGTGTGCGTGTGTCTGTGTGTGTGTGTGTGTGTGTTTGTCCTGACATGGAGGTATTTAAAATGACCTGATCCAGGCACAGTTCATAGTGAGTAATGTCTGAAAGGAGATATCATAGGGGTTTTCAAGCAGACTACTCCCTTTACGTATACCCAAATACTGTACACACACACACGCGTGCGCACACACACAAAACACCTCTCTCGAACGACCTTCTCTCTCTTCCTTAACTGCTACCTGTTATAACACTAAAGCACTCTTTTTTTTAAATGTGAGAATAATTATGTAATTAAATTGAGCACTGACAGCAAGGGTGACCTTAATGAAAATAATACGGCGTAGTCCAAGCCTGCAAACTTTACTGAACTCCATTTCCAGTTTTATGAAGGAGTAAGGTCCTCAGGTTGGTTTTTATATATTCCTTTGTCCTACTAATGCCCTTCATCACTGTAACAGAGACACAACAGGACTCCTCCTAGAACAATGAAGGCTAATGGGAAGCCTTCTCTTATATTAAGATATATTAAAACAGCCAACACATCATGTGTGATATAATGAGAGAAAACTAGCTGCCGATTTAATCAAGAGAATTAATTGGAAGGTCCCAAATCAAGCTTATTTCCGGGGGAAAAATTGCTTTGTCAGATTGAATTTAGACAAAGGATTATTTCGAGCGCTATATGGCTGAAATACTGTATGTATCTTTATTTAGTGGATGTGGGGCAGTACAGCGATGTGCAAGGAAAGGTAGAGTAATGGAGATTATTTTCAGTTCCTAGACAAGCATCTGTATTTATGCATTGGTATATAATATACATGTATTATTATTATTATAACATCCTATCCTGTGTAAATTGAAAAAGGTGGATGTCATCCACCAGACAGATTGTGCAGAAGACACAATACCGTTCTTCCTTTACAGTATCTTTTATAATGCAGGTGGGAGACTGTTGCTTGGATGAAAGAAAGTACAATCAATCTACCCACTTAATCCCTCGGAGACGGGTGTCTCCCCCTCTCCTTTCTGCTATAATCCCATTTTGCCTCAATTGGATCTCTCTTAGACCGAGGAGTGGGGGTGCCCCTGGAAAACTGGTGGATTTCTCAAAGCACATTAACAGGAGTGGAGTAGAGGAGATGGCCTGTGGCCACGGTAAAGGAGATAAAATGCACAGGTGATTGCATCAGACACCCATGTCCAAGAGTGGGGCGTTAAGAAAACTGATGAGGTTGAGGTTGCAGATATTGGCACAAAATGGCTGACGAGCCTCTTTATGGCAACATAAAGTGAGTGGGAATATGCCAACACTGTCTCTCTGCCTGGACTGATTTAAGCTCATTGCTGAATAGGTGAAAACAGAAGCACTTATCACTTTATGTTTTTGTGCTTTCGTTTCCATTGGAATCTATAAGTGAAAGCACATCCCATATATCCGGTATATCATTTTTACACAAAGACTAAATAGGTCAAAAAAACCTCCCCGTGTCATTGACTCTGCATATCCTACTCACTTCATTGAATAAAAACCTTCGGTCATCTCTTTAAAGTTGCTAGAGGCAGTTTATCTGTAGGAGATGATTTTGGCAACCCCTACCGTCTGGTCAGTGTAATTATTTTCCCTAATCGTCATAAAAGGAAATATGCAGAATGATCGTGGTCACTCCATATCGCTAGTACAATCAACGACTGTACTCCAAGTATGGGCATCTCTTCCTGATTTAGTGACAAACCTCCGTGTGCAATAAAGCGATTTGTTCCTTCCACGGGAGATAATGGCTGGTGGCAGACAAAATGAGTGTTCATTGAGACTTCAAGAGGACTGATCTGAACCGCAATGTTTTTCATTCTCCCATATACCTTACAATGTGGTTTCAGAAGACATGTATTGATAATCCGTTAATGTAAAAAAAGTCGCCTATAGAGGCTTTAACTCAAGGACGCCAATGTTTTTTTTTGTTTGCTTGTTTTATGATTTATGATTTTTTGATTTACGAATACCTATTTGTGACTGAGGGGCAACAATGTTTGGCTTAATTACTCCGCAACTTTTTGGAGTTACCCCCACGGCACTTTGCAATTATGGGGACGTTTTAGAGTAATGACCCAGCATTTAGTGCTGTTGAATCAATGAAACAAGACAAATAATCGCCCTCTACATTTGCCAATGTTAAAATAAGGAATGATTGAAAAAGGCTTTCACACCCAAACCCAGCTTAATGAACAAAGCCAATCTGTTAACGGCAGATGGCAATAAGTGCTGCATAGCAGCTGAACAACTTGCCAGTTCAAAATAACCAAGGTGCACCCCGTTACTCAATTTGTTTTCTTATCGAATTGCTTTAATTGCTATCAAAAGCCTGTATTTTCCTATATTTATCATCTCACTTGCTTCGATAAAAGTTAATCCCAAAATGATTAAACCTCCAATATGAGTAAGCTAGGCTTGGCATAACACTAAAAAAGGGCAACTTCCCTGACTCTGCCTGATAAGCACAGTTCACTAAGCTAGCAGACTGTGGATTGCACAGCCAGCAGGAATATGCAAGAGACGCCAAAGAGGGGTCCTGACCGCTCTCTCTGCTTGTCACAAAATGGTGGAATGACACACAGACATGCCCGATAGGCAGAAGACGGCTACAGTGGCTAACACGGGATGGAGAAGAAAAGAGGGAAGATAGGTATGGAGCGAAAGAAAAGTTTAAACTCAGGCCCGCTCACATTAGAATATGGGGTAGATTAGCAGCACAGGAAAAGGCTAAATACAAGGATTCATTCATTCAATCATTCATGGACACATAAGTACACTCCTCTTACATTCAAAGACGCCTCGAAACGTCTACAAGCTCACCAACAGAGGCCGACACTGGCAAAATGTGGCTGTAGAAAACCGCGGCCCACACAGACATAGAGTTCTCCCTACCTCGGCAGATGGGCCGGTCGTCACTCCAGCCCACGTAGCTGTCGGTGACGCGCATGCAGCTGATGCTTTTGGAGCCCTGCAGCTCGTAGCCCTCGTCACAGGAGAAGTGCACCGTGGCGCCCCGCCTGCAGGGGGAGACGGAGAGACATCACTGTCAGACGCACGCCGAGCGAGGTGCTCTCCGGAAACACCTCTGCCCTACTAAAAGGCATGGTGCTTCTAATGTGTACCACTTAAACCTTCATTTGACATAAAAACAAAACCAAAAAAATAAAAAAAAGACATCGTCTTGCCCTCTTTCTTTGCCCCGCTCGTCTCTTCCTACATCCAAATTTCCCCTGACACCCTCTCCAAAAAGAGACATCTGGAGCGAGTGCAGCTGAGGTAACGCCGTGGGCTGGGCCAGAAAGTTTCCCCGTCGTCTTTGGCTTGGCCGCCACAGCTTCCCGGAGAGGGGAATGGTGGGAGACGGATTGCAGCCATTTGTCTGTGTTAGGGCGTTAGCCGCCGCGACCGCTGGTACGGGAATAGAGTGTGTGTGTGGCGGAGCTTAAGCACCAGAGCCCCATATGTAATACCTACACACCCTGATGCAACATTGTCACAGGGTAGACGAGCTCGGATGATTCCTACCGCTAAGTGCACTCTATACATTTCTTCATTTGACTGGGCGGTAATGGGATCTGCCTCTGTAGGGATGAGTCTGCTGTCGGGGCTGTGGTAGCGGTCTCCGCTCTGCTTCCAGACCTCTCTCTGTATCGGCTGATCTAGAGGCCGTCGACGGTCACCGCCGCGGTGACCTCACGGCCCTCTGCCCTCCGGATTGGCTGCGGCACCTACCTGAAGTCGGAGCCTTTTCTTTTCCCTCGGTCTGGGATCCCCGGGTCAGGGCACATGTTGTGGCCCTGCGCCACG
The DNA here is from genome assembly GCA_036023535.2 of Galaxias brevipinnis. Classification (NCBI taxonomy): domain Eukaryota; kingdom Metazoa; phylum Chordata; class Actinopteri; order Galaxiiformes; family Galaxiidae; genus Galaxias; species Galaxias brevipinnis. The sequence goes on along the minus strand of JAVQIZ010240457.1, from coordinate 1,411 downwards.
CCCATCTGAGACACTACAGGAGGGAGAGAGAGAACCAAAGAGAAAGATAAAGACATAGAAAACAGAGAGAGAGAGGAGAGAGACAGTGACCTTCACATAATAGACACTTAATCAAATCAAATCCTCCAGACATCCTATTGATATGATCCAAGGAAATAGCGGCGTTGTGTTGTGGCTTTGACCATGATTGCTACAGAATCAGTGCCGGAGTATCTGATTAAAACCTGTGGCTTTTTTATTAACAATCACTTCATGCTTCATTTACTGCGGAGAGTCCTGATTTTGCCTGCCTCGTTAGCGGAGCCCGCTCAACTTCCTGTCTAGCTTCCACTGGAAGAAGCAAAAAAAAACAGGAAGAGGAAGTGACAGGCCGGGTCGGCGAGCTCAGCCAACCTAGCGAGGCCATCTGAGTAAGAGGGCGGGGTCAAAGGTCTGACAGGTGGGGCCAAGTCAGTCCGAGATGAGCTGATTGGCCGGGGCTACAGATGGAAGCGGGCAGCTCATGAATATGAATGAGCGTGGGAAAGGGCACGGCTGTCAGAGGGGCAGGGAGGGGAAGAGAAGAGGAGCGTAAATAGTGGGTGATGCGGTTATCGAGGGGAGAAGAACGGAAGACGAAAAAGAACAATAGAAGAAGGGCTTTAGACAACGCAGTGCGGGGGAATGGAGGACGGTGGAGAGGGTGACGGCGTTGAGAAAACCGAATAAATAAAATGGTGGCCGGGCGGGGGAATTATCATTACACGCTGCACCTCTTGTCTGTCCAACAGGCCGTCCTCACCCCCCACCACCCTCCCCTCCCCTCCCCTCGTCATCTCTCATCGGGGAAAGAGAGACAGGTGACATTTGCTGCCACTGATATAAAAGTAATAGAAATGTAAATAAAGCCAGCTGGACACTGGGGATAATGAATAGGACCTCACAGCAAGTATGACAGAGAGAAAGAAAGAGAGATGAAGAGAGAGAGAGAGAGAGAGAGAGGACGAGAGAGAACGAGACAGACAGAGAGACATTCTCCCTGTCAGGAAGAAAAGGGCATCTGATGCAATTATAGCTGTCCTAGTGCTGCTCCCTCTGCATATTTACCAACAATACAGACTCTGTGCCTTTGTGCCTCTGCTTTAACATTGTCCTTTCCCCCTCACCAGGGAGGACAGAGGAAACCTTTTGGGGACTTTGGGCAGAAATAGAAGTGTCAGGAAAAGAAATGACCGGAAAAGACAAACAGCCTTCACTGTGTGAGTTGCGAGGAGAACACATTGCCCTGAAAAACTTTGAGAGCGTCGTCCCAATGCCTTGGGGTGTTACGTGCGTGTGTGTGTGTGTGTGTGTGTGTATGTGTGTGTGTGTGTGTGTGTGTGTGTGTGTGTGTGTGTGTGTGTGTGTGTGTGTGTGTGTGTGTGTGTGTGTG
>JAVQIZ010240437.1:0-11422 GCA_036023535.2 Galaxias brevipinnis | reverse complement strand
ACACACACACACACACACACACACACACACACACACACACACACACACACACACACACACACACACACACACACACACACACACACACACACACACACACACACACACACACAGCCATGAGCCTGAAGAGGCTCTGCACGAACAGTGTTGTGACGGGAAGTGTTCTACTCGGCTGAGTGGATGATTCAGTCAGAGCCTCTCCCTCTCCCGTCGTGTCTACAGTCCATTACGGTGACCCTGCTCTTTCAGTGGAGGTGCTGAAGCATCCTCCAAAGTCCTTTGTTCCCCTCCAAAATGGAGGTCAACCGAGATGGCACTTCACGAGTGTGATATCCGGACTGTCCATGTAATACCCCGGAGGGCGGGGCGCGAGGCTTTGTTTGGCGTGCTCCTGGGGGGAGGGCGTGTACGGTCTAGTCGTGTTCGGAGCTGAGACATTAGCATTTTCTTTTCCTAATCACATAAACCCTGGTGTGGGTGAGAGAAAGACGCCTCTCTAATCCCCATGGTGAGTCCATCCGGCACAGAAGAAAACGGCTGCGTCACCGACCAGTAAACAACGGGGACATTGCATCTCGTCTGACGGGCACACTCACACAGCGGGGAGCTTTGACCTAGTCCTTCTTACTCCCCTCGCCCTTTAGCAAGGCGTTTCCCAGGGCTTGTGAGGCAGAAGTGACCAGGGGAGCAGCGCGGGGCGGAAACAGTGCCTGGCACACACAAATAATTCACGAGGGTCGCTGTGTGTTAGCCCGCACAGTTCCACCAAGCTTCCGCTGGCGATGCAGCCAGTGCTCTCTAATGGCACATAATTCAATAATGCACAGTGAGATCTCTAACACACAGTGACAGCGAATGCTTAGCTTAGCATGGCTGAGCTTTCATTTTCCTTCATCTTCACTTTTTCTCTGTGGTTTATTCATAGCCGCGCGCGCGCACACGCACACGCACAGACACACGCACACGCACAGACACACGCACACACACACACACCTCAGCTCAACTCTGGCTTTGGAGCCAAGTCTCACTCCAGGGAAAGACCAATTACATTCTCCCATAAATTTGGGGTAATCATTTATTTGATTAGATCCAAATGAATAAGCTGTATTCACCAACACTGACTCTCAATTAAAAAAATGTATCTAAAGACAAGACGTTCAATCAGAACAGGGCCTCAATACCCCATCCCCAACCCGTCGACCCCACCCAACCCCCTCCAGCTCTACAGCTAGTCCCCCCTCTAGCCATCTTTTGAGCCACATCCCTGAGGGAGCTTACCTTGCCTCCGGCGGTGTAAAGCTGTCCAAGATGACAAGTCAGAAGGAAACCAGAGAGATAAAGGGCAAGCCACAGAGATGGAAAAGAAGAAAGGGAACAATAGGAAATTAAGAAAAAGTTGAGAAAGTTTTTTAGAATGAAGAGAGTAGTGCCTGCCAGGCAGTCGTTTGACATGGTAATTACTCTACGCTGGCTGGTTCCCAAATTAGCTACATGCTCTGACTCTGAATACATCAATTTGTTAAATAAGGGTGTCAAATGTCCAACAAAAGACACAAACGTATGAATAATCTTTCCCGTACATGACTCATCTGTACCGGAAAGATTTATGCCCGACTGTGTCAGAACAATATTATTTTATCAGCGTAGACATGACAAATAATGAATGAACGAGAGTACAAACGTTTTAATTTATTCCAAAGATAGAAATATGGCAGGAACGCTGGGGTTCAACAAATCCTACCTTATCCACGCACTCGTCAAAGAAGGCCAGGCTTGTGTCCTTATCACTCACGAAGGAGCACTCTTCAATGAAGCGGATGAACATCTGCGTCTTGGTCATGAGCGAATAGAACTTCTGGTGGGAGCGGTCTCGACTCTTCAAGAACCCTGTGGAGCAACAAGGCATAAAAACGGGCATCGAAAACGAAGGACAGGCCACACAGACATAACATTTGACCCAGGTCGCTATTTTCTTAAAGACTCTGCCGTCTGTCCGTCAGCTCTCCAAAAAAACAAAACACAGCGCACTGACAAGGACGTAGGGCCAAGGCCCAGACCACCCCCACGCACCCCCCTAGAAACACTCCAGTGTAGTAATCCTGTTGTAAGACACAAGGGGTTCTCCGGTTCACTGGTTACGTAAGCGCACGCAGATGTGCTGCGAGAGAGGCTGTTTATCATCCTGGTTTGCTTGACATGTCAACCATACCTGACTTCCACTGGGGCTTAACCTCCACACTTTGACAGCCCGGCTTCAGACTGGAAGGTTTTGACTAGCCCCATAACTAAATGGCAGCACCATGGAGGAACAACAACAGCAGCGTGTCAGCACGCCCTGATATCTGATAACCTGGTATCAGGTTAGGCCCTAATAGGTGGAGGCCCACCTTGCAGGTCGAAGAGGGAGCTGGCGTCGGTGGTCCTTTCGGAGGGGGCCTGGGTGATGGGCAGCAGGTAGGAGCGGTAGCCCCGCAGGACGGCCGCCATGAAGCGCAGGAAGGCCTCCTGGATCTCCAGCTCCAGCGTGTGGAGGCTCTTGCCGACGCCGTGCTCGCCGTCCGTCACCGCCGGCTCCATCTGACCGTCCTCGTGGCTCAGCTGGCCACCTGGTGAGACACACACATGCACGCACACGCACACACACACAAAGGTCATCAACCGCAAGTACATTGTCGACACAAAGTCCCATGTTTTTGAGCAAGTCTGTCTGTACCGCCGAGTCTGACACATCCAGAGCTCGAACACCAAACGTTACTTTAGTGTCTGACATGGAATTGCTCAATTTCACCCAGAAGCAAATGAAACGCTTGGTTCAGTGGAAAACAAAAGCCTTAGAAAGACTCTGACTCAGCCAGAGAGTTGAGTCATTTCTCTTAAACGTCTCGACTTTTTTTCTTCCTCCATCTGTTTTGCCTCCCATTCTTATGTGCACATAAAACCCTATCTGCTCCGACTCACCTTCAACGAGCTCCTGGTAGAGCGTGCTGAGGGTGCTGAGAAGATGTTTGCAGGCTCTCCGGGGCAAGATCTTCCAGGTTAGAGCCCTCTTGTCCTCTTTGCTAAGAGAACAGACAACACGTGGCTATGGTTACTGGGGGAGGACAGGCCGGACAACAGGAGTTAAAGATGTGAGGAGGGAGGCAGCCATGAAGACAGCATAATCTCTCCACAATATGTATCTCCACATGTGGGAGAGCATATTTATGGTGCACCTTATGTTTCAGGCACAAGCATACCCAATGTTCTTTCAACCAAACAAGCGAATGCTTCACATTCCAGTCCCTATCGCGGCATATGTGTGGACTACGTTAATGGATGCCACACGATAACCCTTTGTAACGCTAGCGTGTTTATGAGAGAGGATGTCAGAGGTGAAGACGGCTTGCAGTTTAAAAGCAACCATAGGCCAGTGAGGTAACGGGGTGAAAGGTCACTCACTGAGAGATGGTGTTGGTGTCCAGGTCCACGCAGCTGATGTCCGCCGGTGGAACGTACAGGTCGAAGTAGCGCGAGTCCACGCCCACAATGAAGGGACAGGGGGCGCTGAGCACGTCCGCCAGGGCCAGCGGGCACAGAGGGATGTACGGGCACGGCCAGTGGAAGGGGAAGATCATCTAGAGGAGGGGGTCAGTTAGAACACTCCAACACTGATCAACACCATGCAGGCTAAGTGGAATTCCACAGTGTTTTTTAATGCTGTCTGTCTGGTCTGGGGTCCCAAAGGGTTTGATGGAAAGGTCTATAAAACTAAAACAATATAAATAGGTTTTCCTGCTATCTCATATCTACTATTAGATTTATGGGCCAAAAGGAAATACAGAGGGGACTATGGAGAGCCATACCGACACCAAGGCCTCTGTGACACTGGTCAGGACTGCCGGGCGCAGCGAGTGCACCAGGATCTTGTGTTCCGTGACGGCCAGCACCAGGAGACTGGCGGCGTTCTTAGGCCCCAGGTTGAGCAGCAGCGTGGACAGACTCCCACCACTGTCCCACAGACACAGGAAAACACATTAAAGCAATTGAAAAAGAACGTTCGAAACGCACTCAAGAGGCCACCTGTTCTGTATTCCTTAGCCATGCAGCAGTAAATACTTGTTTGCCTTGTTTACCTGAGAGGCAGAGGAGAGGAAACGGGCTGGCTTAGCATCAGGCTGTCGTGTGGGGACAGCTGTGAAACGGGAGCACAACACAGACTTTAGACTAAGTCTTGCTCAAACAAGTTACACATGGGTGGAGCTCTGCACCGTTAAGTCCAGACACAGAGACCAGGCAGTGGAAGCCGCCCACAGATATATGTGTGCACACACAGAGAGAGGATCTGGGGCTCTGGGAGGCCATGCACGGCCAGTGCCTTACCTGCACCAGAATACGGGGCCTCTGCGATGACGGGAAGGGAACTTTGAGCATGAAGTGGGAGATGTGTCTGAGGAAAGAGCACGGCCGTTAAAATAAATCGCTCGTTCCACCCGGTCAACTCTATTAGCAAGACACTGAGAAGCGTATCTCCGAGCGTGACTCACTTCTCGATGGGCACGGCGTGTGGCCCGGAGATGGAGTAGCGGTAGAGGAAGGTGAGGAAGCTCCGGAAGGACTGGAAGAAGGGCCAGTGAGAAAGCAGGCAGATGCTCTTGTTGCAGTGGACACTCCTGGAGCCGTCGGGCCGGAGCTGTGGGCTCTGCAGGCCCAGCTGGGAGCGCTGCCGGTCGGTCAGGCTCTCTTCCGAGTAGGGCTCATAGAACTGGATGGCAGCTCCATACACCTGTGGATGGGGGGGGTAATGGAAAGCATTAGTCAGATTGCAATCGCCAAGTGGGCATCGCAGCACACACACCCCTCCTCCAGTTTGAGTCCCTCTGCGTCCACTGTCAGACGAAAGAATTACAGAGATAATGGAGAAAGGGAGTTTGGCTGAATAATGATGCGGCGAAGTTTTCTGTTTCTTTGAAGCCCTTCTTAAATAAATAAATCATGACAGGGATGATGGTGCCGGGAGAATCTCCTGCAGAGGACCAAGGGTTGGGAGGAGGCTGGCAGAGTGAAACGATGCATGCTGCATTTAAAATGGCCGCGGCACCAGTCCAAACGGCTGGATGAGCAATCCACTATTAAAAAAAAAAGGATCAATTGTAGAAATGGCTTTCATGTTGGATTGCTTTGATGGACCGGTGCATTTTGACTTTCCGGGTATTCCAAACACAGTCCTCAGGACCGTTAAATAATCACCACCCATCATTTAGAGGCTGATTAAAATTGCACAGCATTAATTCCTTGAAATACTGCTGGGGCTTGATAACACAACAATCCAGCAGGGATAATGGACCCGGCAAAGTTAATGCGCTGATTATTTGTGTGTGTGTGTGTGTGTGTGTGTGTGTGTGTGTGTGTGTGTGTGTGTCTGAGAGAGACCGAAAAGTGAGAGAATAGAGAGCAGTGAGCCATGATGAGCCAGAATATGTCCGCCTCTATTTCTACTGCAGAAAGAGTAGGTGTTTTTTTACCTTCTCCCCAGAGGCTCCCGTCAGAACAAACTTGGAGAAGACGGGCAGGGAGTGCTTTGTGTGGGCCGGCCAGCACTCGATGGTGGCGCCCATGGGGAGGCAGAACAGAGGCACTGACTCAGGCAGAGGGAAGGATTCATAGTCCTCCTCCGGGTACCGACAAAGCAAGTCTACAGGCACACAAAAACACTTTGGTCAGGCTCTGCGCGGCATTTTGCGTGTGCATAGCCCTGAGTCACATTCAAAAGCACAATGTATTTTACCTGCTTTGTATGCGATCGTATTGGTCTTGGCCAAAGACTTTTTGTAACACAAGTAGATGGAGGAGCCCCACTGTGAGAAGAGAATTAGAAGTCAGAGAAGTCAGGCCTTTCTATTCAGTTCCCCTCCAGATGAAACCACTAGCCTTGGACCTCCATCTCACCATGCTACTGTTGAGGTTCTTGTCCACCTTGCAGAAGGTGTGCGGGGCTGTCTCCCCTTTGCCTGGGATGAGGACGCAGACATCGGTGACAGCCAAGGAGGTGTGGGGCTGGTTCTGGTGGGCGCGGCGGTAGGTGATGTAGATCCGCTGGGAGGAGGAACTGCTGATGTTGGCTGGCCGACCGGACGGCGTGGTCTGGACTATGTGGCAGCCGGGCTTCAACTTCTCCTTCCACTCATACAGAATCCTAGCTCAGACAAAGAAGACAGCATGAAAATCAGTGTCTAGTCTACACATATACTGTACACGTATAAAAAGGTGTCTGGTTTGCAGGCCTTGTGACAATTATTGCAAAATTTGTGCGTAAGTGACAGGAATTGCATGCAAACATAAACAAACCCGATCTAGGATTTTCTCAATTGTTTTCCTCATGCTGCACAGGTCAGCACTGGGTAATGTAAAGCCAAGCGAGGACAAACGATGTGCTGCTTACAAGAGCAGATCAGAGGCCCAAGAAAGTGCAAAGCCTGGGTCAGAGGCAGGGATTATCCAGGCTATGTGAGCCCAGAGTCAGTGACAGCGGATTACTTACCCGAGGTCTGTGAGTGGAGGCTTATCTCGGCCCCTCTTGTAGCACAGGAAGATCTGGGGCCCTCGCAGGCTGGCACCATTGAGCTCTGCCGAGAGGCCCGACGGCGTGGTGTCCACGCAGGTGAAGCCCGGCGGGACCTCCTCGCCCAGCGAACGGATCACCACGGCCACGTCGGTGATGGGGGCCTTGGGCTGGGCTGATCTGGGGCTGGCATCGTCCAAGTGGAGCTCCTCTTCCAGAGGCTTCGAGGATTCAGTGAGGCCGGCGACCACAAAATAGTCGGCTACACGAGGGCCTTTGTCCTCCATCATGGCCCATTCCCACTCTGCTGGCTGCAGGAATGGAAGGAGGAGATGGACATGAAGAGGGAGAGAGCAAAAAAGGAAGTGGGGGTGCGAGGCAAGTCCAAAAACAGACTGCTTTGATTATACAATTGAGTCGCATTAGGTTTCATGCAGAAACATATTTTATGTTTCCTTCCAATCTAAACGCCACGGTACGCCCAGCCAGGAGGAATGGGAGTTGAAATAAGAAATGACACAAAGAACCAAAGTCCCAATAGATGTTACATCCACACAGAACCAAAACACAAGGACAGCCCATAAAATGAAACCATCTGGAAGCAGTTACTTAGCCATGCATTCCTGCGAGGAGAAACATCATATCTCAGCAAGAAATGTGGCATTGCTCAAAAGCTGACCTTACAATATGCCATGACAGAAAAAGTCAGGACAATATATCCGGGAAACTAAAAGTCCTCTGGTCATAAACCAATAACGATTATTTTTCTACTTAGAAATATCATAGAGCTAATGTTCAGGCACCATACATTCATAGCTTCAACCACCTCATGAATTCTCGAGGCGAGAGGAACTGCTCAGTGAGTCAGCTACATGTGTTATCGCGTAGGATAGAGCTCGCTCTCTTTTTCTCGGTTGAAGGGCTGGCCTGCTGCATTATCTCCCTCAGCAGTTCCTCCACACTCACTGGCAAACTGATAAACAGCTGGCTCCATTTCTCCACAGCGACAGTAGAGAGTTAGCATAACCCCCCCACAGACTAGTCCTACCTTAGAAACACGGCAGGGAAGACACTGTTTTTTGTATCTTGCCCACTCAAGGCCTTTGGCGTTCCGCAGTTTTAAGACTAATGGCTCTCTATGGTATTCTCCCCATGTGTCAGACTGATAGGCCTTGAGAGGTAAGTGCTGCTTAAAGGCTTAGGAAAATGACCCATTAGCTGAGAAACTAGCAACATCTACAGAACACTGAGTTACAGAAAATTGCTTTTTTAAAAACAGTCATGGTGTGAGGTAGGAAAAACCAACCATCTGTAGGGTACCAAGAAAAATTCAGAAAGTTTAGCACAACAGAAATCGGTAAATTGACTGCCAACAAAAACTATTTAATGGCTGATTATTAATCTATGCTTGAGCAACAGGTTGCCCAAATGCCTTTCAGATTTGAAGTTTAACTGCATATTAGGAAATCTCTAAATACTAAATCACATATGAATACCTTCCCCTTCCACCCCTGTCAATCATCAAAACCCAACACTCATGTACACAACTTTGCATTCGAATGACATAAAACACTGCTAAATACTCAGCTAAGGGGGCGGCAGATAGGTCGCATAATTCAAGGCAGATTTAGGATTATATATAGACGTAATCTCCCTGTTGAATTTCCATGCCAAACATTGCCTCTATCTATGCCTTTCCTTTCCAACAGTCCACATACACATACATCTAAACTACATCCAATCCTCACCATAGCAACAACACTATAGCAAAAAAAGAACAGTTATATTTCCTCTGACGTTAAAATGAGGTGGGAGCCCAACTCTGTTTTTTAAGAACTACTGCCAACCAACTAATTTGCATCAAGAGTATGCTACAACATAGGACAAAAGAGATTCACCAATTGCACTTATACGTCAAATACATAATTCATAATTTCATATTTGCTTTCTTATTATTGTTCATATCTTTATTGAAACATTTAACAATATATATAAATATAGCAATATGTTCAATTGAATTCCTGACCAACTGTTAGTATGATACATTGCTGTCAGTAATGTAATTATAGATTTATTAAGACACAGCACAAATGTGTGACTCATGAGTACGAAGGAGGAACTCCCCAGGAACTGTGCAATCTGTCCATTCATCAGAGGGCTGGCTATTTCATCATAGGAAGAGCCCAAAAAGGGCACAGCGGATATCCCCATCTGACCAGCTTACAAAACAAATCACCTGTATTACGATATTCCGCACAGTGACGATACAAGAAAAGGGAACTCCTTCGTTTTATGAAAAGGTCTGATTTCCAGAAAACATTCGTTTCCCAAGAAGTGATCTCCCATGCACTCTAATCAAAACTTCTCTTTTTCTTTCCATCATCACAATGACTAACAACCAACTGATGCTTACTAAAATCAATCAACACCTTTCAGGACATCTGTCATAATTGAATAATAAGGGCGCTTCATTGAAATTCTAGTACATGTTTACTGTACATTATTCATTATATTATATCACAACTAGTGACAACCTGGATTGAATTAATTCTGCTAGGGGCTTTTTGACCTTTGATGTTCCAGGATGACTGACAGTAATATTGCCCATGCCCAGACCTAGTGCTTCATGCAATGGAAGCTGCCAGCCAATGACAGAGAAGTGCCAAGGATCAAGGGGTCTGTTTTAACAGCAGGAGGGCAGGGAGAATGGACAGGCTGAAATAGGAGGAAACACCAAATTTCACTCAACATCTGTTCCCTCTTAGCGATGGAGGCACCACCACCAAACTCAGTTCACTCCAACAACGAACATTCCCCATGCCAGAGACTTTATTTGGACGAAGAAATAATAATACAGGTTTAAAACGTAAAAAGTAAGCTATCTTTTAACGAGATGTGAATTCTCAGCGTTTTTAAGTTGGGGGGTGCAATACAAATCAGTCAGCCTTTAACATTTTATAGGATCCCCAACTAGACCACGATAAACATAGCATCTTATCTAGTAAAGGTTGGCTCGATTGGCTGTTTATTGTGGGGGGAAGGGATAAATACCTAACAGACAAAACAATTTCGTTACAAATGTGTATGACAGCTTGCATAAATGTTAAGTTAAAGCTAAAAAAATACTAGCGTAGCTTTCAAAATAAACATGGGCAACATTTCACACCGAGTAACGTAAACGTTTCGTCACGTAATCGTCATTTATAAAGCATCAATTACCAATAATTAAATAATTAGAAATAAAAAATAAGCGTCAATATTCATAAACGTAAAGAGATATGTAGAGTTTGTTCTTGCTTTCAATTACATATTCAATAATGGTAGAGCTACTCACATCCCCGTTTGACGACGCCGAGATGGACTGTTGTAAAGACCAACGTGAAAAAAAAGTCTATTCAATAAGAATAATTTCCGTTAGTAATTGCTGACTATATTTTTCTACGTATCTGATGGTTGCTGTGATGGACCTAAAGCTTTAAATAATTATCTACACTGAAAAGATGCAACCGAATACCCTAGAACCGCTATATTCAGACCAGCGGACCTGCGAAATCCACGTGACTGTTTACAATATAACCCCCACTAACGTCATTGGTGACACTTGCAGAGCCAGACGGTTCCCTACAAAAAACATCACTTCTGTAAATGTAATTTTCTTAGAGTAATACTGTGGTTTGCTTCTTTTATTTGTTTGCTGTTTATTGTTTATATTGTAGGCAAATATTTAGGCTGCTGTAAATACATTTGCCAACGATATTACCACATTTCCAAAGTTTTAAATATATTTATTAGTTTTATTTTGTGTGTTCTGCATTATGTATATATTGTTTCGATTGTATATCTATAATAAGTATCTTTTTATTTGTGCTCACCCTGTAAGTGAATATCTCATCAGTCGTATTGTAATGCATTCACTTCCGAATTTATAATCATCTATAATCTATCTATTGTGACAGTTTTGAATGGTGAGGGAATATTTGCCTGCCTGTTTAACCGTTTCTTTGATTCGGAGTCGAAATCAGCTACTGCGTCGATTATGTATCCATCAATAATCATTGACACCTTTTAGATTCCTACAGTTGAAAGTTAACAAACCTTGCCCTCTACTGCACTCTTGTGGTCTGTGAGGAAATGTTTTGGATATCGTAGTGGTAGCAGTGGTGGACAAACAGTTTTTGTCTGTACTAAAAATAAACTATAACTTACATATTATTCAAAACATAAATATTAAACCTGAAGGAGATCGAGCCTTGGATTTTTATTGTGGGGATCCTGACAGATAGGCTACATAAAAATAACGTTGAAGTGGGTGATGGACTGTACACCCAATTAGTTAAGAGGACAACACATTGACAGGGGCCCAATTTTTGCCTTCCTGTTGTGTAGAAAATGGTTTACACCTTTAGTGTTAGCGTGACCAAAATTGTATAAGTATCTTATTATTCATTCATAATCAACTAATATATATTTTAATTTGTATTTTATGGACCACATTTACCTTATTCTAGGGCTATATCACAATTTAAATAAAGCACGATTTATCAAGAGAACGTGCAAATATACTGTAGATTATGAAAGAAAACCATTAAAAAAAATAAATGTACCTGTTTTTCACAAGTTAAAATGTTAAATTAGCTTGCTGGCATCAGCTCTGAATGAGTCCAAATGGCCTTGTATATAGCATGCATCAGTTTAATTTAACAAAAAACAAGAATTTATTTTGCTCAAAATAAGAATGGGGATGGGGCTTATGGGGGACGGGGGGGGGCTTATAAATTGTACGAACCTATGTAAATGGTAATAGACAACTGTTGTATTCCATCCATCCATCCATTAGCTATACCGCTTATCCTTTGTAGGGTCGCGGGGGGGGGGGGGGGGGGG
>JAVQIZ010240416.1:0-15147 GCA_036023535.2 Galaxias brevipinnis | reverse complement strand
CCCCCCCCCCCCCCCCCCCCCCCCCCCCCCCCCCCCCCCCCCCCCCCCCCCCCCCCCCCCCCCCCCCCCCCCCCCCCCCCCCCCCCCCCGCGCGCATCACAATGGGTAGCTATACTAATTCTTGAACACAGACAACAGTAAAAGGACAAGTTCATATTTCTGTTCTCTCCACTCAGTGTCGCTCATGGAGGACATTCCTGACCATAATGCACTGGTCTATGCATCGCCAGAGCTCCTGGGTCCAGCTGGCTGGACATCAAGGCATGTGTTCCCAAAAAAATACAATTAATTGCAGGCATACTACTCTCATATTTAGTTTGCAACTCTTTCCCTTTCGCTACGCAAAAAACTACTTACACTTATCTTTGTTAATTCAAACGTCACATTACAAAAGTTCTCATAGATGTGTAGGGTTGTTAAAAATGTGATATAGGTGAAGAAGTCCAGTTAGCCTCCCTGTCCCCCTTATGGTTCTAGGTAACTTCCAGCTCAGTGAGAGCGGAGAGGTGCTAAAGCTGTTCAGTGCGGTGGAGGCGGCCTGTCTGCAAGCCCTCATGGCCGACCCCCTGAGGCCTTTTGTTCCGCAGTACCACGGCCACATCACCAAGGGGGACCATACCTACATCCGCCTGGAGGACCTGCTCGGCGGCCAAAAGAACCCCATCACCATGGACTGCAAAATGGGCCTCAGGTAGGGCTAGAGGGGGGTTTGAGCTTTTTTGTGTGTGCATAGGGAATCGAGTGATCAGTGGCCACTTACAAGAAGAGGTTGCCCAGAATACTATATTATATATACTATATAATACAATATAATAAAGTAAATAAGATGTTAATTAATTAATTAATTAATAATATAATTGATTATTATTATTATTATTATTATTATTATTATTATTATTATTATTATTATTATTATTATTAAATAAGATGCTACATAGTTTCTTGCCTGGGCCTTTTTTTACTCAGGACATACCAGGAGGCAGAGATAGCAAAAGCACGCTCCAAGCCCATCATACGTATGGATATGTATCAAAAGATGGTTCGAGTAGATCCTTCAGCTCCTTCAGAAGAGGAACACAAACAGAAAGGGGTGACAAAGTGGCGCTACTTGCAATGGAAGGATACGACTAGTTCTACTGCAACACTCGGATTTAGAATTGAGGGCCTCATGGTACAGTAAAACATTCCAATAACTCAAAATCTAGAGAGCAATATTTTATGATAAGGGCTACACAGTGCATCTTGATATTAAATTCAAGTCCCAAGTGTATTCATGGCTATGCTGTGACCACATTTAGCTTTTTTCCCCTGATGTCATGTCAGATGGAAAATGGCAGTATTAAGCGGGACTTCAGGAAGACGCTGACCTCAGCCCAGGCTACTGAGGCTCTTCTCTCTTTCACCAGGGGGCAGCCACAAGTCCTGGTCAGTTGCAAAATGTTGCTTGCACTTCCAACAAAACAATACAACGAAGAACATAACATATATGAAGTTTCTCCTCATCTCTCCACCATTTTCACCTCTCATCGTCTATTTTTGCTAGTGTCTCGTTATACAGTATCTTCTCTGATCTATTCTTCCTACCATTTATTTCGGTCTTTCCATCGTCTATCCCAGAGGGACTATCACTGCAGACTCATGGCCCTGAAGGATGCCCTGAAGGAGTCACCATTTTTCAGAACGCATGAGGTCAGTTGACAGTCAATAGCCATATTCAGATATCACTGCAGGTAACACACAAAAAGACGATTCATTTTTAGAACAAACTAAACAAAACATCTGTTCAGATGAGAGTACAACTTTCCAGAATAAAACACAAGTTTGAAGGACCATAGCTGTCCGAAAGAATAAGCACAATCCTGCCTACGTTTTCTCTGACAGGTGATTGGCAGCTCCCTTCTCTTTGTCCATGATCACAGCAAAAAGGCCAGTATATGGATGATAGACTTTGGGAAGACTATTCCTATGGCATGTGGCAGGGAGCTCCAGCACAATGTCCCCTGGGAAGAAGGAAGTCGGGAGGATGGTTACTTGGTTGGACTGGCCTCTCTTACCACCGCTGTAGGGCAGGCCCTAATTCAGGCTGAGAAAAACCAAGAAGGGGAGGAAGACCATGAAGGGGAGGACAATACTGGAGAGAGTTTTGAAGTTGGTGGTGATACAGTATACAGCATAAATGAGTACATCCTCTCTTAAAGTGGTGATTTCTATGTACAAATAAGACATTTTTGGGGTTCCTATATGATGTCATTTGCCTGATTAGCCTTTTTGCGAATCCTTACTCTGATCTGATGAGACCAAAGTCAATCTTTTTGGATCTGTTGGCATCCGAAATGACTCGGGACACTTTAACAATGACCCTAAACATTCTTTAGTAAAAATCATTAAGAAATGACAAGGGGAAAGTTCTTCAGTGGCCAAGTATGTCATCCAACCTCAACCCTATTGAGCACTTGTGGGGAATTTGTAAGAGAAGTTGAGCAGCACTCCCCATCAAACATCAAGGCACCCAAGGAGGTCATCCTCCAGGAGTAGAAAAGGATCAATGGGACAATATGTCGCAAACCTGTACACTCAATGCCGAGAAGGGTCAGCCGCAGTGCAGTACTTAACAGGTTAGGGAGGACACACCTTGTACTAGAATATTACATACTTGGATTGAATCAAGGGTGTACCCATCTTTCCAACCCTAGATTAAAGCAAAGTTGCCTGATTGACTTACATATTTTACAGATATTGATGACATCTTTCTATGTTGTTATTAGGTATAAGTTTAAAACATTAAAATTTTGCCATCTTCTAATGAAACGTAATGAATCTTTAAAGAATCTTTACGTTTAGAGGGGGTGTACTCACTTATGCTGTATATTGTATTAAAGATATGTTAAATACGCCAAAGATTGTTTTATGGCTGTTAACGAACATTCTGTATCTATTTAGACGTATGTATGTTGGTTTAGCAAAGTAATGATAATAAAAGGACTACAGTACAGAGTGAAAAATAAGTTAGGAGAGTTTATCATAGACCCAACCACCATCACTGTGAATCTTTCAGTTATAATATATTGTATGTAGCGTCAGACACAAACGCATTGACCCCGACCTGTCCCTCAACTGTACTACAAGTTTCCACAATACACCTTTGGTCTTCCTGAAGTCCACAATGAGTTCCTTGGTCTTCCCGGTGTGGAGGTCATTTTGTCGTCAGCACCCCACGCCGTATGAGACAGTATTTATAAATTACACACAGATTTTGCAGCTACGTTCATGTGATATATTATATTTTTAACCGATGTACTGTACTTTCATAATAAAAAAATACACCATCAGCTGTCAATTACTTTATCTTGGTGTTTAATGGCAGTTTAAGCCACCTTACTGTGGCCAGAAAATAAACTGTTTGGTTGCCTAGACCATCAAGATACTTAGACCTAAAGTGACTAGTGAGAATGCTCATCTTAGACTTCAGTTCAGCATTCGACACCGTCATCCCCTCCAATTAAGTTTATCACCACACTCGGTGACCTTGGCATGGACACCTCATTGTGCAACTGGATACTGACTGCTTAACCAATAGATCCCCAGTATGTCAGGTTAAATTATCACAACTGGCCAACCCTCACCTTGAACCCCAGTGTCCCACAGGGCTGTGTGCTGAGCCCCGAGCCCCCTCCTCTTCTCCCTCTTCAGAGACTATATGCCTGAACATGGTTCCAACACCATCGTCAAGTTCGCAGACAACTGGTGGTAGGCCCTACTGTAGCCCCATCAATACGCCCCCCACCCCCTACACACATATATACACACACACACTACTACCTTCACTTGCAGTTGCATCACAGGGCATGCAAGCCTTCCAAGCAATTAAAATGCCTTTAAATGAGAACTAAACACTATTTCCGATGGGAAAATCTAGTTTTTTTCACTAATGTCAACGGCACCTCCTGGTGCCATTTGTGCCACAACTCAACTACATTCTTCTAAAAAGAGAGCCTGATTTTATAAATGTATGGTTAAAAACATAAATTATATAAAAAAAGTGTTAATGTATGTTGCATGTTGCATTCTTGCACACACACACGAAGCCCTTTGTAACGTCTGCTCTGAAAAGTGATACATGAATAAAGATTTATATTATAATTACTACATACAAGTCAATGCGGAGAAGCTGCCACCAAGTGACGCCATTTACCAATGCTAGTCCCATGCGCAAACTAAGAAGCTGTCTCTAGCACCAGGCAACAAACCCAAGCGAGGGCTGTTAGTGTGTTTTCCAAAAACGCCACGTGCCAAATACGTCCTAATGTGTGGACATATCTTGATGTTCTTGACTTTACGATACTTTAGCGAAAATAATGGGCAAATGGGGCATACTGTTATGCACAAATGCAGGCTGTGAATATGTGAAAACCTAGCATAAAGAAGTTGCAATGCATGTCTCGTTAGCAGTACTACTGGATTAACCTGCTTGCCAAGATTAGAAGGACATAGACTTGACGTCTTCATTTAAAAATCATAAACTGCGAGTCTAAACTCCTTGAGATGGCATTCAGGGCCGGGAAAAAGTTGTATTCAAACCTAGCAGTGGTCGCACATGTTGGCAACCAAGGTAAGGGCTCGTTAATTTAGCTTTAGGAAAGTTAGCTTACAAACAGCCTCGCAGTGTATCCGCTTCATGCTTTATCTTAGTTCGCTTTGTGCCCTCAGCAACATTTTACTGCCACACAAGGAAAAGGAAATTGGATGATGTTTTCAAATCTTTTTTTTTTTAATTTACATTTTTTCTTGGTTTAGCAGAATCTCTTTTAACGTTTGGCACTATTTCTAAACATCAAATACGATGCTTACGTGCAGACACTGTACGATATGTGTGATGCATAGTCTGCAAGCTTTGTGTATTCAGCTTGTTACTATAATACAAAATACAAAATACTTAAATCCTCATGCCTGTGTCCTGGTCAAGGTACTGGCAAAGTACTGGAGTTGATCAATTGCTCCCTGGCCTGTGCGGACGGGGCCAGGTGCCACTGCAAAAGAGAACTCGTTCTCAGTTGGACATACCTGGTTAAATAACGGTAACAAATTATAACAATACCCGCAATATAACTATAATGTTAGAACAGTTTGCTTATAGTCATTACAAATAAATAATACAGATTTAATTCCACGAAAATGCAACAGGTGGTAGGGTATACGTCATCCTAATCACGAGCCCTATCCCGGAAGTCAGTGGGCATGGAATTTGTAGTTTTTCCCTGGTCGCGCAGTGTTTATATCTTTGTTCGAGCGAAGTAATTTCATACTCATCCATTATGTTCATATTGCCCTCGAGGTTTGCGCCGAGAATCTGAGTGTTTATGTCTCCGGTTTTTCATTTTGGATTTCTAGTTCAGCCCATGTTATTATTCCAGGATTCTATTTTTGAACTGCGTTCCTGAAGAAATAATATGGCGGAAGGTGGTCGCTACTACAACGGTAAGAAACCTTGGTAAATGTTTACAGGACTTCTCAACGATTTCCCCACTTTTTCGTAGGCAACGGAGAATTTGTGGTGGAGAGAGAGGTTAAGAGCAATGGTTGCATTCCGGAACGAGGTAAAAAATACAGTATATTGCATGTTTGGGTTAGGCATTGACGGCTATGATAGCCATGTATTGGTTCCATTGCAAACCATTCTGTGTTTACTCTGTATAATCACTGATGGTAAGCAATTCTAAATGGTTATTGGTTTCTCCAGTGAACAACTATTGGAATGTATTAAGTCTCATATAACCCCACACGAGCGCCCTGATATATGATAAACATGAGGAACATAGGATATGTTTATGAGATTGGAAGCCTGCTATGCAAACACTTAACAACGTTTTTAAACATTGTTTGAACTGTAATCAAGCCTTGTTCTGTTAAATGTGTATTTTCTTTATGGTGCTTTTCTCCTATTCTTTCCTTAGAACATGATGACCGAACTGGGGGGCCTTCGTTTCGGAATCGTAGGGGCCGTGGATCCTACAGGGGCCAGGGGTACAGCGATGGGCGCCCCAGGGAGCGTCCAAGAGGAGGCCACATGGGGGGCTTTGGGGGTCCAGGGCCTAGGTTGCGCTTTGAGGACACTGATGGAGATGTGTCTATGAATGATGGGAATTCTCAGGATGCCAGTTCCCAGAGGAGATTGTGAGTCACACAGGTTAATCACCAGTCAGACTGAACAACATTGAATGAGATTAAGTTCAAGGTCTATAGGGGTTCATTGTGTGTGCGCTTGGTATTCATTTTTGCAACTGAGTGGGGAAGTAGTTACTTAACACTGAAAACGAGTTATTACTCTAATGCTTGTTTGTAAACTCTTTTGAAACATAAATGGCCCCAGTGAGCAGTTGGATTAACTGTTCAGCACCTCTGCGTGCTATTCCTTCAGGCACCCTTATGGAAGGCCAAACCGAAGAGGTGACGGAAGGTTTGATCGTGACAGGAGAGGAGACCGAGGGGGACTAGACAGAGGGAGAGGCGGTGGTGGAGGTTATAGAGGAGGAGAAAGAAGGGGTGGAAGAGGAGATGGAGGAGGTGGAAGGAACAAAGGCTGGTTCAAAATGACGGTAAATACACACTGCATCGTGACTCTGCTAGTAACCATAGTACACAAGTTATTCTTTAAGTCTGAGTCCCCGGTATCTGCTAGGTTCCTCACGGAAAGAGATACGACAAGAAGTGGCTTCTGACGGCCTTACAGAACCTGTGCACTGTACCCTTCACTGCTGTCCAGGTAGGCTCCTCGTGGTAGAAGATTTCTGATCTGCTCAGGTGCCCAACTGAAACACCCAGTCATGGACAAGCCTGCTATAGAAACATTATCTGACTATTATATTAATCCACATCACAATTAGGAATTTGATATGCAGGCCTGCAATGATTCATTTCAAGGATTCGTACAGACAAGAGCATTGTTTTTGTACTGGATTAAGGACCTAAAGCAGGTATCGAAGAATAGGTGTACAGTTTGTTTGTTGATAACATACATATGCGCTGGTACATCTATCAATGTGGAAAAGTACAAAGTGTGAGACTTGAGATGAAGAAGAGTTAAAGTCCACTGTTAAGTGTAAATAGTTGTCCCTTGATCAAAAAGATGAAAACTGATTAGACATTTAAAGACAGTGTGTTGAAATTCAAGTAAGTGAATGGTTACAGTTACATTTGAGGCACTGGTCACCAATTGCTCCAATTTCCTTTTTCTGCAACACCCTCCCTTGCTGTCGGTGTCTCTTTTGACTCACTGCCTGTTTCTCTGATCTTTCTACCCAGTACCACACTGACGGCCAAAGGGCTCACTTTTATGTTGATGACTTCTCGGCAGCCAGTGCTTTACACAAATGCTCTCACAAGATAACAGACAATGAAGGTTATAAGGTAAACATTGCAATAAATGTAATTAAAAGCGATATTGAGGTGCAGAACCTCCTTTGCTATTGACAACTGACTCAACCTGTCTTATGGATAAGCTATGTATTTTCCCCATCCCCCTCTAGGTATTGGTGCACATGAATAGCTGCTCCCCTCCCTCCTTTGTCACAGAACTGAAGCCGGAAGACATGGAACATCTGAAGGTGAGAAAATGGGAAATAGATGTGCGTAAAGGAACAGTCAACTTTTGAAGAGACATTTAAAAATAATCAAAACCTGAGTCTTTAGAATTGTGCTGTTTTTGTCACCTTCTTCAGCAATGCATGGCAAAGCGCTTTGACGGCTCCCAGCAAGCACTGGACCTCAACAACATCCGAACCGACCCAGGTAAATAGATGACAACAAGCATGAAATCTATCTACTCCAGTGAGTTAGGAGACAACGTCACAAACGAGAGGGTTCTATGTTCTCTTGTGTTTCAGACCTAGTGTCTCAGAACATTGAGGTGATCCTTAACAGGAAGACTTGTATGGAGGCTGTAGTGAAGATCATCGAAGAAAATATTCCTGAGGTAAACAATTATTCATTTATGCCAGTCGGTGCAAAAAGAAAGCCAGGTGTACAAACTGCTCTCTCCTATTTACCTAATTTCTTCCCTCACCTCCCCATAGCTGGTTGGTCTCAACCTAAGCAACAACCGCATTTACAAACTGGATGATGTAGCAGAGCTGGTGAGCAAGGTTCCCCACCTGAAGACCCTAAACCTGTCTAACAATGAGGTAAGACTGACACAGTCACGCAGGTTGAAGAGGTCTGTTTAGCTATATCCAGCCTCCACGCTCTGCTCCATCTCGGCTCACCTTTTTACAATCAAACCATTCTTATCTGACTTTTTTTTGTTTTCTGCCTCTGTTTTCCGCTTTCTATCTGCCAGTTGAAGCAGGAGCGTGAGTTGGACAGGCTGAAAGGTCTGAAGCTGGTTGAGCTGTGGTTGGACCGGAACCCTGTATGTAACACCTACAAGGACGAGGCCTCCTACATCAGGTCAGTCAACAATAGGAGCACATATTATGTGTAATACTACATGGGGAAAAAAGTACTCGCCACAGCTTCTTTAATACTTAGAGATAGGAATTCTCCAGTGCTAGTGTCAGATCTGCCAACCTGTACGCATTTTGTGTAGCAGGTACACATTTTGACATCAAGGTACGCTGGGAATATTTGTCAATCTAAAATATGAAAAAAGCTGATGAAGCCTTGTGAGTTTGACCAATTATGCAAGTACTCAAATCTAGACCAACAAGCATATAGCCTGCCAAAAAGCAAAATAACTAAATTATTTGACCAATCATTGCGTGGTATTTGTTCCCATTTTGCCTTTACCCACCTATGCAACAATTATTTGCAAGTGGGGATCATAGACAAATGTGCAGTGTAATCTCTAGCGACAGTAGCTAGGATCCGCAAATCAAATAATTATTGCAGGCAAACCCATACTTCTAATGAAAAGAGCAGATCATGGCACACCCTACAGAAAAAAGAGTGCACGAGGTGCAGAAATTTCTAGAAAGTTACCAGGGGAGATGGCCATGCCCGCATGTCCAGACTCCCCACCATGCATTCTGCAGTCAGTCTGCAATACAGATATTGACACCAGCCATCCAGGATCAGCATGTAACAATAGAACATGCATTTTCAGAGCAATGTTTTGTATCAGCAAGTGTTTAAAAGGGAATTCCAATACTAGCTGTATATTCAGGTATATACCAAGAATGAAAAAAAGTGCTCATGTTGGCGTAAGATATTATGAGCAAGAGATGTGAAGTTAATAAAAAATTTTAACGATGGGTAAAGTAAAGTAAAGTAATGGTATGGTAATAATATAATAAATAATCCCCCACCCCACCCACACACACACACACACACCATATTTGGCAAAAGTTGGTAATCCAAGACTTTCTTCAATGTTGGCAGGTCTGTAGTGTGAATACAATGTACCACAGACATCATGGAATCATGTATATCTGTTTGTAGCAAAATGAATGGTGACACAGTGTAAGCTGAATTAGAACTGTCAAGACGACAGTGTCTTTGTGTGAACTGATGGACCTCATTTTTATTTTGTGCTTATTTACATACGCTTCAGCTTGTGATTAGGGTTGTAAGGACATTTTTAGGTCTTGCAATCCTTTCTATAATTGAAACTAACTATAGGCTAACTTTAAGTTAACTTGATCTAACTACCCATTTAATATTTATTTTATGTTCCTCCCTCGCTGTCCAAAGCATGGTGCTTTATAATGACGCAGCTCAACAAATTATTCATATTAACCATGTCTACTCTACAGCTTTCTTTTGATCCTTTGCTTGACTATTGATGACTACATATAGATTTTCTCATGTTTTATTTTCTACTGGGTTCTAGTGCTGTTCCCAACACCCTCCTGCTTTAATCCCAAATAGTCCTCCACTTATGTAAAATGAACATATTCTAAACGCAGACAAACGGCTATTAAACTGCGCATTTCTTGAGTAAGGACCTGTGATAGGACTTGACTTTCAATGCTTAATACTGAACCTGTTCTTACATTTTACCCTTATCAAAAGCAATACATATTTTGTAACTTGACATTTGGAGAGAATGCTATCTATTTGGTTATCTGAACATGGACAGAGGTTTGGACAAAGTAACCACTGTTGAAAACCTATGGTTTTGTTTCCCCTCACCTTCTATTAATCTCACCCATTCAGCATCCTGCATTTGGCCAGTATGGAAGGCTGGTTAGCCAATGACGGGTAAGATCCCACCACAAATCTTTGGGACAACCTAAGACAGGCACAGTCACGATTACTGGCCATTCATTAAGTGTGAACATCACTGAACAATGGCAAGAAGAAAACAGTACAGAAGTATGGAAGAAAAAACATAAATGGGTTGAGAGGTAGAGGGGAAAGCATCGTCTTAGCAAATAATGAATAAAAAAGTGGATTCTTCCTGTCTCCATTACTTGCCTAGAATGGAGGCAGCGTCAGCTCAAATTTACACCACTAGAGAGCATGTCTGCTTTACGCAAAGCAAGAAGATTCAATACTTAACTCCACTGGAACTTGATCGAACAACGATCTGAAACAAAAATCCTATTTGGTGGACACGATATCCAGATGAAAATATGAGTTTTTAGCTTCTCTCATTCTGAATATGGCTGAAGCCGACTGAAAACAAAAAACAAAAACAAAGAAATGAATAGAACAGTCAAGACAGGTTCCAGTCAGTCCATTTATGTAAACGCCACACCATACTCCAACATACGCCATGCTCTCTCTGTTGAGTTTGGTCCAAATTGATGTATCGGAGGAATACTAATGGCCTGTGACTAAAGAGTTTGGAAGAGTTGGTGATAATTGTATAAAGACAAATGTGTTGCATATTTGTCTTCTGCACAGAGAAACGGCCATGGGATCAGTGGTAGAGGGGCTTGGTATAACAGCATCAGGACCCTGCTTTCGTTCATATCTTCTCCTTTCAGGAACACTTACTTTACTTGCAAGCTGGGCAACTACAACTAAAATGTGCTTCTCTTTCTCAGACTAAATATCAGGAGTTTGTCTCAAGATACTATCAATGGTTGATAAAGTAAGGCTACATCGATATTTATGCCAGAAAGCTTGGACCCCAACCTTCTGTTGTACCAGATCTGAATTAAGCTTTGTTTTATTCCGCTGCCTTTCACTGTGAGCTTTTGTCTGTCTGTGTGTTTGGAGGGTACAAAGATAGCAAAGTGTGTTTGAATTGTAGAAAAGGAATTCGTTATTGATTGTGAGTGTATTTGTTGGTTCCTGTGTCAGAAGTCTGTGTATTTCTGCGGTGCCGGTGAGTAACACACACAAGGTATGTACACACTGGGAACGGGCTTACTGGGCAGCATGAGAATGGACGAAAGACTAGATTATCTGAGGAAATCTCTCAGTAACTATTACATTGCGTTCATGTATCAGATGCGTTTATCCATAGTGACCTTCAATTGTGCATTCAATTAGAATATAGTATTAGTCAAGCACAAAATGCTACTGGGTTTGAAAGGAATACATGCTTTTAAATTCACCATGCAATCAACAAAAGGTTACATTGGAACTACAATGTGCATATTATTGCTGTCAAGGTTTTTGTTACCAAGTTGGTGCATGGTTATCATGTAGTGTGTTGAGCATGTCTGCGTAGGATTGTGTGCGATATTGATAACTATCTTGTTTTTCATGATACCAGTGCTATCCGACAGAGGTTCCCAAGGCTGATGAAACTGGTAAGATTAGCCTTTTTGTGCATTCCCCCCTCAATCAGTATGGTGTCTTTCTCTTAGATTAAATCTGAAATCACAACACAAGGCTTATTTAACCCCCTAAAATCTGAGGTTCAATTATGTAAAGTGAAAAGTTTTGCTTTGTCCTATCTTAAATTCAGGATGGCCAAGATCTCCCCCCTTCCATAGGGTTTGATGTGGAAACTCCCACAGCCATCCCCACCTGCAAGGTAACTAGATGAACCTGTCCGTTAGATTCGATTAGGAATAGGGATGACTCACAACTGATGGGACACTCGCTCCAATGCGTCCATTTTAAGAAGTTGTCTTTTGGAAACAGATATAGGCTGGGGCAGTCCCAATTGAGACCTACATTTTAAGGATCAGGATTGGCTATTGTTTATTTTGAGGATGAAATTAAATATTATATCTAGGAAAATATAGAAGTATGTATCAGCATTTACAATATTATTTTCTTCACAATCAAACCCAGGGCAGCTGTTTCGGTTCTGATGAGATCAAGTCTATCATCCTGCGATTCCTGCAACAGTAAGTTAATTTGCATAACAAAAATATGAAGCTATTGTAATACTTTTTGGTTCTGTAATATGCACAATATCCATCGTCAAACCCCAAAACATGTCTCCTCTGGGGGAAGGATTTAGATTATTCTTCCATGCACTTTAATCATAATACATAAATATATGTTAATACCTGTACTATGTGTGGTTTCTTCATGCCAGATACTACAGCATATATGACTCTGGGGACAGACAGCTTCTTCTTGATGCCTACCATGAAGGAGCCTCTTTCTCACTCAGTACACCCTACTCCAACCAGAATCCGTCCAGGTGACAATTACATACACACAAATACAATGGAAATAATATATGCCTGCACATACTTATCCATAAGAAGTAGCAACACCAACCATACATCCAATGAATAACTGCCACATCTCAGTCCTTATCGCACACTTATTACAGTGCTGTACTTTCTGGCTTTATTTTGGCTCACAGGTCCAGTCTAGGAGAGTACCATAAAGACAGTCGTAATCTGAGGAGGCTCAAAGATCCATGTGAGTACTCCAGAAACGATATATCAGTCCGCTACACCATTTCACACTTTTGTGTGCAGTCTGTGCACCTAGTAATTGTACCCTCTAAAACAGCTGCACGGTTCCGTCTTCTGAAGCACACGCGGTTAAATGTTGTGGCGTTCCTCAACGAGCTCCCGAAAACTCAGCATGACACTGCTTCTTTCAATGTTGACGTGAACACCTATACGGTCAGTAAATAGGAAATTCATAATGCATTTAACTATTTAACTTTTTGAAGAAACATCACATAATTAAACACTGTCCATTATTAATTGCAGAATACGCTACTGACATTCACAGTCAGCGGAGTGTTCAAAGAAGGTAACTGGTTTTAGTCAAATAAACAGCAAACCTGCTTATATGTGTTTTCATTGTGATCAATGATGACAATTGCTGATTTTGTTTATCCCCTGGCATCTCTTCTTTCCTTCTTGTAGTTGATGGTAAATCACGTGAATCCACAATGGCCTTCTCCCGAGTATTCATCACTGTACCCGCTGGGAACTCTGGGTAAGCCTACGGAGCGCTCCTCATTCATGCCAAACCCCTTCTTTTCCATAATTTTTGTATACCCTCAACAAAAACAAGTTCTATCAGTTCTGCCTTAACAGTCTGTATGAATAGAATATACATGTAATGTCTTATTCTGTGCTGTGTTTTTCATAATAAAAAATAGCCATGAAGACACAAAAACAACATTTGTAATAAATAAATGATTAGACCTATTTTTTGTGTCACTGTGGTGAAACTGCACTTGCCGAAAACAAGACTGTAGTAATTTACTTCTTGTTTCTCTTTTAACCACAGTCTTTGTATTGTGAACGATGGGCTATTTTTGCGCACGGCCACAACGGAGGAGATTCGTCGAGCATTTGTAGCCCCGGCCCCAACTCCGTCCAGCAGCCCTGTACCCACTCTGACTGCCCCCCAACAAGAGATGCTCTCTGCATTCTCAGTCATGTCTGGCATGAACATGGAGTGGTCTCAGAAGTAGGCATATAAAAGATTACATTTGTGTGTGTGTGAGTGTTGCATGCTAAGGTGTAACCTCTACCCACCACAAGCTATTAACCATTTGTGATTTTCTTTGTGTATTTGTTTTTGGTTTGTTTTTAATCTAGCTTGCTCTGTTTCAGATGTCTTCAAGACAATGAGTGGGATTTTAACAGAGCTGCACAGATCTTTACACAACTTAAGGTAACACCATACTCCACAATACTGCATTCATAGAAATAATATAGTGATATCGCATCAGCAATATCAATATATATACTAATCAATAGTTGCATGCCCTGTTATTTTATTTGTGACATTGAGAACAATTGTTTGATATAACTTTTGTTCCCTCCACAGACAGATGGCAAGATCCCTGATGTCGCTTTCATAAAGTGAATACATATTATGTACAATTCGACTATGTTATTGAATAATAATAATAGTTCTCAGTAAATCATTTTAAGTTGTTTCTATATAGATATACAATTTGAGTTTTTCAAATTTTTATTTAGCTCTTTGATTTACTGAAAATGTAGGCTAGAAATTGGTTACAACCGAAAAATTGTGTGTGGCATCGTTTTAACCGCAAAGAGTACAAAATGGTGTTTTGATAATTCTTGGTTATTATTGTAACCTTAGTTTTTTTTCTGATTTGTATAGTGTTTTGTGTTTTTATAGAAATAAAGTGTTATGACCAATGGAGTCCTTTGTGTTAGCCGAGATGTTGTGTTGTACATTACTCATAATTTGTTACAATAATAATATGCAACACAAATATTACAAGAAGGATGGGATATAAGAAGAAGCATTAAGAGCCTTTCATATCAAGTTAATGTGGACTTTGTGTACCGCTGCACTGGCATCCATGTGCAATGTTTCTGTTGCAATGTGCAATATTGCCCTTACATCTCAGATTATGAGGTGCTTAAATGGGTTGTAGGAATCAAGTTGAGGTCTACATCGATCCTATACAGATGTCTTATAAACATCAGCTTCATGTGAATGAATGCTCTTCTATATGGCCCATAAGGCTTACCTTGACACACCACCACACATGCTGTGACTGATGTTTTTAGACTTTTAAAGTGTTTTTAATAGTATCCAAACACATTTTCTGGCTAGAAAACTTGGAGCTGTGAACATTCCCCATTTATTTATTCAGTGGATGCTTAACTATCTGATAAAGGGGCCTCAATTCGTTCGATTGCAAAACCAAACCTGCAATCATCATAGATAATCTTAAACAACGGGTGAAGCCCAATGAAGTCTTATATCATTTTTAGTTTGCTTTGCATACTCCTGACTTTAATCAGAAGTCAAATGCAAAACATTTCCAATTATACTGCTGCCTTATTG
>JAVQIZ010240415.1:0-23330 GCA_036023535.2 Galaxias brevipinnis | reverse complement strand
CACACACAAACACACACACACAGCACCCACAATAACACAAGAGGGGACACCTCTGGTGTTTTCCCCAGGTATGAAAGGTAATGTCCTTTCTATTGAAGCAGAGATCAGATGATAAGCTGTTAAAGGGGGATGGAACACAATATAAAGGAGACACTGTAATCTGATCTGAAATCAAGCCATTTCACTAGAGTGAGACCAAACACTCAATCATCAGAAGTCCACTGTCTGCCAAACTCAGCCAATTAAAGTGTACCCAAATAAGTCAGGAATAAAAAGAACAGGAAGGTCCATGATAGGGCACCCTTTACTGTTAGTTAGGAAAGTAACTGTGAATAACTTATAGAAAGCAGGGCAAAGCTCTAAAACATACAAAGTGGGGCAGTGTGTGTGTGTGTGTGTGTGTGTGTGTGTGTGTTGAAAAGAGTCCATTATAATGAATAAAACATTAGCCAGAATGTTGACGATATGGCCCAGCAGACTTCCTCCAACCTGCTGGGTAAGTTTTCCACCACCAAATGCGTGCAAGGTATTAGAGTAAAGCCAGGGATTTCCAGAGAGACATCGAAGGATTCTGCAGAAAGGTAAATAATAACCGCAGTGAACTATTCTCTGTCCGGTTGAAATTCACGCGACTCCTAAGCCCCCAGTCTGAGACCAGTGCTCCAACCTGTCTGCTGCACTGGACCTTGACCCTTAATGGCCAGAGAGTAGCACGACTACTGTCCAGATCGATCCAAAAAGTTACCGTCAGATTTAGACAAGAAGATGGTATCTAACAGAAAGTAGGACAGTGTGGCTGTGTGTGTGTGCGTGTGTGTGTGTGTGTGTGTGTGTGTGTGTGTGTGTGAGTCTTTGATTTCCTATTCTGTTTGTCCAGATCTCATCTAAACAACCTCCTCCTGTGAGAGACCGTCAGGCAGGCTGTCATTAAAAACAGCTTGAAATGCAACGAGTGGACCTGACCCTGGCACCCACAGAGGTGCACACATGAACGCCCTCATTTACAGAGAAACAGACACACTCTTTACCTGTCATTTCACATACAGTATGGTAACACAATAATTAAGCTGTTTCAGCTATTTTCCCCCAACTCTTTTTCCATGTCCTCATATTTTTCTTTAGGCTTTCACAGATAAATTCTTGTTCAGACTACAAACCTAGTCAATTAATATTTCACTAACACACGCTGCCATCTGCTGTATAGAACTATGTATTACACAAAAATAGTAGTACTGACCAAATCCTAGACTGCAGAATTTTAAACTACACCATGGAAATCGCTTATAGAAAGGCGAGTGGACAGTTGAGGAATTGTATATTTTTTTAACAGTCCACATAGTCCATTTAATACAGCCCAAGATAACTATAAGGACAAATAATTCATATAAGCTCCACCTACTTGTTCTGATGCTCCTCTGGATTGGCTGACTTCTGGCAATCGGTGCGCTCACAGCTCCGCCCCCACTAACAGTGGTGATGGTGAAGTTATAAAGTCTCCCTGGAAACATCCCACCAAGTATGCGACTGGTTGGCTGAGGAGCTGTGACTGACAGGCTGTCTGGAGGTGTCCAATGGACATCAAAGTCGTTATAGTCTCCAGATATGGGACCAGACCAGGACAGCTCTAGCACACCCTTGGCTGGGCCTTCTCTGAGAGAAATTTGGGAAGGTGACTCTGGAGCTGTAATGGAGACAAAGATAAAGTAAAATAGTCAGAAAATGTGTGTGATTATAGTATTATTTAACTATACAGTATCTCTATCTGTCCACTAACCAGTTCGGCCCAGTGCTGACACACTATTGGTCAGCTCCCCGCTGTGAGTGATGACCTCAGTACGGTACAGCCTACCAGGAACCAGCCCTGGGAACATGTGACTTCTCAGCTCTGCTCCCAAAATCTGACCCCCAAGGGTGGAACCAGCTGAGTCATAAAGGACCACCTGGAGACATGGTGCACACGCACAAACAAAAAGACACACAGACACACACACACACACACACACACACACACACACACACACACACACACACACACACACACACATTTGAACCATGACCTGCGTAATAATTACTGTACAAATAACACTTCAGTTCTGCAGTTTTAATCTTTTGCAAGATTACCCAAAAACACTTAATTAGTGTCTCATTTACCCAGTCAGGATTGAGGGTGAAAGGTAAAGGCGTTGTGGTAAGTAGCTTTTGTAGTAAAGGGGTCAGTGGTTCCTGTGGGTGTCTTACCTGGTAACTCGTCCAGCTGCCCAGTCCTCGCTGCCAGCTGACTGCCAGTCTGTCTGTCCGGCCTCCACTCTGCACCTGGAGGAACAGCACTGGAGAGGGGACTGGACAATGGGAACAGAAAGTAGAAGAGAAGAAAACAGTTTGAGTTGGCAAATAATGCACTGTAAGTCACATTTAAAAAACTTTTATCCGCTTAAAGAAAGAGTTTATACAGCAACTTCATGGACACATTTAAATTCTAGTTCATTAGTCCATTACCAAGTGTTGTGTTTTTAGCTATGTTTAGTATTGATGGTGTTTTGTGTGTGTGTGTGTGTGTGTGTGTGTGTGTGTGTGTTGAGTGAGTGTGTTCTTTACCGGTCCTGGCCAGTATAGACGAGTCGCTAGTCATGCTCCGGCTCCGGCTGACCACCTCCATCCTGTACAGCGTTCCAGGGACCAGCCCATCGAAGGACATCTCCTGCACCCCCGTCCCCACGCTCCGAAGGCCAACCAGCGTTCCCACGGCTCTCTGGTGGTGCTCCCTGGACACTCCGACAGCGTTCCGACGCTCTGACAATGGCGCGACAACGTTCTGGCGTTCCAGTTTGGTCCCGTCAACCTTGTAGAGCGACAGGTCGTAACCATCGACGACGCCGTCGGAGGGTTGCCAGGCGAACGAGAGAGAGGTGGAGTTGGAGTAGTGGACCGCTAGGCCGCTCACCGCCGCTGGGCCTGCAGAGGCAGAGGGTCAGGGAACGGGTCGGTCTTCGAACAAACATAGAGAAACAAACCTTAATATAAACTAGCACGCGTGTAAAGGGTGGAGGCTAAAGGAAATAGATGGTAAATGCCAGGGACAGAAAGTTGAGCTAAATACGACACATGTAGGTGTATAAGAAAGCCACATAATAGAGGTAGTGTTTCTAATTACGTGTCTGTCCCTCTGCGGTAGCCCCCAGCGAGGGGACCCGGTGACTGAGCGTGTGGACCCGTACACGGTACCACTTCCCTGGGGTGAGCCCTTCCAGCAGGTGCCTGGTGGTCCCCGCCTCCAGCGAGGCATTGGCCAGGATGACAGCGGCCTCGTCCAGTAGCTGCAGGCTGTAGCCATCGTACACACCCACCGGCCTCTCCCAGGTCACCGTGAGGCTGTGCGTGGTGTGATCGCTGTCTGCCTGCAGCGCGGTCACCCTGGCAGGAGCTGAAGGGAGGCGGGACTGCATTACCACACACTACAAAGGTTTATGAAGGATTATGAGTAGGATTACACGTTGGATGGAGGTTTTTAAACTGGCTGTCTGTGGCATTATCCAGCAGGACGGAGATCAACAGATGTAAGACCCTGTTTATAACCGGTTGTGAGTGAGGTTGCCCAGGGATGAACAGGAAACGTTTCGGGATTAGTAACGGGTGACACAAAGTTAGAACAGGCTGTGGAAAGTGTGCCACTGTTTAACTGTATCTTTGCCACAATGGCCAGAGCTAAAGCAGTATGTAGAACACGATCTACACAGCAACAGATACTTTAGTCCCATTCTTTAATAGATTCATGTTTCAACAAAAATCCAAAGGTCAAAATGTCCAACATCCAACTATAAAACAATCATGTCATCGTTGACATTTCAAAGGTAATATAAATTCCGCCCAACTCCTCTAACCTGTCCTGCCGCTCGCAGCGCTGTTATTGGTCAACGTGCCGCTCAGGGATTGGACAGTGACGGTGTACAGCTGTCCTGGGATGAGGTTGAGGAAGTCCAGCGTGCTGACGTGTTTGGGGACGGGTCTGGTCTCCAGTGGATGACCCCCCTGGAGCAGAGACACTGTGTACATGTCCAGGTCTCCCTCCCCAGGGGTCCACACCACCTCCAGACCCGCGGCCCCCTCTACCCCCTCCGCCGTGGGCCTGCGATTGGGAACAGCATGGAGGTTCCTGACTCCACTGGGAACTAAGGAGGGAATCAGATGATAATAAAGTTGTGTGAGGAGAAAGCAAATACTTTTCTTACCGATCTCCTAAAAGGCAGTTTGAAATAGGAATTGAGAGCCACAATAATTTGTAGAGAATGGATTCAAAATGAGGAAATCAGGTCAGGAAAAACAAATACATTTTCATGGGAAGGGAAGTTGATAGAGAATATACATAGATTCTCATGGAACATAGATTCCTCCTCTTTATATTCTGGGTCAGATGGTACAGTCAACTAACCTGTCCTCCCCTCTATGAACTGTGGTCGTTGGTATGGTCCGCTGAAGGTGGATACGACTATCTTGTAAAGCCTTCCGGGAGTGAGTGAAGACAGCTGGTACTGGCGAGCCTGGTTGCCAAGAGTTACAGGTGGGAAGACACGTGTGTCGTTAAAGAGCACCTGCACCTCGTAGTGATCGACGTCACCGGGGGCAACATCCCACATCACCACCAGATCACTTGTATGGCGATCCCCTAGTGACAGGTTGCCAACTGCCGCAGGAACTGTGGTAATATAAACAATATTTCATCATCATCAGTAAGAAGTCAATCAATTCCGTCCATTTGAGATCTCAAGGCCTATAAAACAGCATATTATAATGTTATAATAGCATAAAATCTAAAAAAGGTTTCCTCAGTTTTTGACACAGGATTCACTCACATGTTCTTCCATCGGTGGACACGCTAGTCACGTATGTTCCGCTCCACGTTGACACGGTAACGGTGTAGAGTCGACCCGGTACCAGGTTGGAGAACACACACTCGTTCTGCGAGGCTGACACACTCTGGTTCTGCAGCATGGTGTTGTTGTACTGGATCAGAACCGTGTAGCGGTCCAGGTCACCTGTGGCGTGGCGCCAGTAGACCTTCAGGAAGTCATCCCTGGCCGAGTGGACCGCCGTGGGGTTCTGGACACTGGAGGGTTCTAGGACACGACAGTATGGTGGAAACACGGGGTCTGGTTAGATCATCATCAAGGTGTCAATGGCACACAGTAACATATAAAAATACATGAAGTTTGAAAAATGCTCTCTCAAAATGGCTTGGATATAGCGTAGCTGATATATTAAATGTTTATAAAAGCCTGGCTTAGCAGACTATGACACTAATCTATTGCCTCCTGATAAGCATCAAAAAGTTTGGAAACAGTCAAAAGTGAATCAACTTCGTGACCTATGACCTTACGTGTTCTGGCCTTGACCGTGATGCTGTTCTCCAGACCATTGCTGCGAGTCGCTATGGAGACAGTGTAGAGTCTCCCGGCAACCAGCGAGTTGAAGACACACTCAGGGGCGGAGCTTCGGGACACCACTAGTTTGTGAATGGCGCGCCCCCTGCAAACCATTAAATAGAAAAACTGAAATATAAATACATCTGTCAACCAATTCCCATGGGTAAGACTAGTGTTTGTTTGTGCGTGTGTGTGCGTGTGTGTGTGTGTGTGTGTGTGTGTGGATGTGTGTGTGTGTGTGTGTGCGTGTGCGTGTGAGGGTGCGTGTGTGTGTGCATCACCTGTCTTTCAGCTGGACCAGGTAGCTCTCTACATTTCCCTGAGCCGGTTGCCAGGAGACACTCAGGAAGTCAGTTTGACCATTGTTATTGACCGTGATGTTGGCTACTGCAGCTGGGACTGTTAGGATGGGAGGGATATAAACTAGGATTTCAGTCTCACGTCATGGCACAGTTCATAAATTCAGTCAGGAGAATTTTTTTTTAAAGCTCTGTTTGTAATATATTTCCTATCATAATAGAATAATGAAAAGGTTGATTTGCGATATCATCTGACAGTCTGAAAATATATTTCATGGTGACATTCTGTGACTTCTGTGGAGAGGGGAAAGGTCAAGGTGCAACATGATGTCTTATCTCTAGGGCCAATAGAAGGTCATCTTAAAGCAATGTTTTCTTTAGAGCCCATTGGTTAACCCATTAGGCTATCAGTTCCGAAAATAAACCCTTACTCAGAGGGAATACAATAGGCCCGTAGGACAGGAAGTGTGTGCGCTCTAACGTGCACAAATATGAGTGTGCATGTGTGTGAGTATTGTGCAGGCATGTGGGTATGTGTGTGTGTCAGGAAATCTTTGAACGAGGCCTCAGAGGCTTTTGTTTTCCACACAAACCTTTCCGGAACATTCCAGACGTTTCGTGCTTATTGGAGCACAATAATGTTTTTGTTCTGCTCTGATCTTATCAGACAATTGATTCTGGGAGTGTGAACCTGGCAAGGCTAGCCTCCCCAATCAATCAAACCCAGCTCTTATATAACAGGTCCAAGACCTGGAGAAATCAACTGAGATCATCACACTGGTCGGAGTCAGAGCTTTCTAGGTAATAAGCGGATCACCCCCTAGTTGTACAGAAAGATCTCTTTGTAAAAGGAGTCATTTGTTATGCAGGAGGGGTATGCAAAGAAGACCATGGTAAAATGTTGGATCAAAACTGAACTGAAAAGAAATTTTTTTTCAATGCATACTATTTAGAAAATGGCACACATTTTGCAATTTGATTCTAATAAATGACTGTCTGCCCAAAAACATAAAAAAACAGGAAAATCCCATTTTGTAATCAGTGATCCCTTAGAGGATTACCAAAGAACCAGAGCTGCCATTAACCTCAACCCACAATGTTTTTGTAAAGTCAAAGGTTCCATATCAGCCTGGTGTAGCAAAATGACTTGGTCCCAACCAACTTGTCTGCTGGGTTCCTCTGCATGTGTGTGTTGCTTCTTACCGGTGCTGCCCTCCAGGGCCGTGGGCTTAGACCTCAGTCCACCGCTTACACTTCTGACCTCCAGCCTGTAGAGGGCACCGGGGATCAGGTCCACCAGTAGGAGAGATGATATGTTGGCTCCGACACTGTGGTTCTGCACTTTCTGGCTACAATGAACCAATGAAGGCAGCAATAAACAGTTAGTAACATTAGCAGTTAGTAATGTTTACAATAGTAAACATACTGTATAATTATCTTTACAAAATATTAAATAAACACTGTAAAGTAATTATATTTTTAAAATATACTTCACTGGCTCTATGCAAATTGAACAATTTGGTTTTTAATTATTCATCAAATACATTTTTCATACACACTTGAATCAGCCCTACTGTGATTGAGAAGCTAGTGGTACTGTCAAACCAACCCCATATTTTCAATAAAGAACTCTTACTTTGCAGGGAGTGGTTGCACAAACAACATTGTACGTGTGTCTATGTATCTGTGTACCGACTTGCTAGGTGTTCTGTGTAGAGTGTGCGTGTTGGTGTACTGACCCAATGTGAGTCAACACCAGTGTGTACGAGTCTATGTCCCCAGGTGGTGTCTTCCATGAGGCCTGCAGACTGTCCACTCGGCCCTGATTGGTCAGACTCACGGTGTGCAGTTCCATGGGCACTGTACAGATGGACACATCATAAACAAGCCCCATCATGAACACCACAATACAGGGACAAAAACACATAGATTGTGAATCAAATTACGTTTCAGTCATGCAAAAGTGAATTGACTATAAATTTCTGCCATAATAAGCTTTTCATATTTAATCCTATATAAGTGAATGTCTTTTTCAGTCTTAACTGAACCTTTATCTCCGTAAACAAGCACTCGTCTCTCTCACCTGTTCTCCCCTTCACGGAGGCGGAGCTGTTTAGCTGACCGCACCTGGTTGTCACGACAAAGAGGTATCCGCACCCAGGAGTGAGGACGTTGAACGTGCACTCTCTCATGTTCCTGTCAACGTCTTTGATGTTGACGGTCATGTTACCATGGCGAAGCTCCACGGTGTAGCCGTCGTGTGACAGGGAAGGAGCGTGGCTCCACATGGCACTCAGGGAGGTCTCATCAGAGTGGCGGATGTGGAGGTCCAATACGGCGCTGGGAGCTGGACGTGGCGGGAAGACAAATAAGACATGAGATTGAGAAAGACAGAAAGAAAGAAAGAAAGAAAAGAGAAAAATGCATTTTAAAAGAAGATTTACATGCACTGTCTTCACCAGAACTTGAATATCTCCCTATGTTTTACAATTACAACGGCTATTGTAAGAGTATTCACAGCTGTATCCTCACCTATTCCTCCCAGGCAGAACTCTTCTGTGGTCAACCCTCCGCTCTCAACTGTGACCGCAGCTTTGTACACCCTCCCAGGAACTAGTCCCAGCCCAGAGAAGGTGTGCTCAGTGGCTTCGGGGCTCAGTGAGGTGCTGGCCAGCTCCTGGGAGCCGTTAAAAAGAGAAAGTCTGTAGTTTCCCCAGTGGCCTGCAGGGGGCGACCATGATAACTTCAGGCTGTCGGAGCTACCGCTCAGTCCAGACAGAGTCAGCTGGGAGACAGCACCAGGGGCTGGAGGGGAGAAGCCAACCACATCAGATACGCGAGAACAGAACATTTAATACAACATAGAACAGGACAGTGTTCTATGAATGCCTCGACTACCAGGGCCACATACCTGTCCTAGTGTGGATTGACGAATGGCTGGTCAGGTTTCCGCTCCTGACTGTCGCCGTGATCTGGTAGGACAACCCAGGGGTCAGGAGGTCAAGCACGGTCTCTGTGGTGTCAGGGGGGAGGACCTTTTCCATTTGGCTCGTCACATTGGCTGAGGCAGTGATGGCGATCACATCCAGGTCACCCTCGGGTCGTTGCCAAGATAGCAGCAAGTTGCCTTGACTACTGTTCACATTTTTAACAGTCAGGTTTGATACAGTAGAGGGGACTAGATGCAGGGGTGAAAGAGAAAAGGGGAAATGACTTAGTGGACAATGTTTTTATTCATGTTATACATGGTTCAAGGAAAATGCAAATCATAAAATTATTGAAGAAAATACGGTGTGCTTGGACAGGCGTATGGATTCATGTGTGTGTATGTGCTTTTTACCTGTCTGAGCCAATGTCGATATGCTGTTCTGGAGTCCACTGGCTTCTGTCACCATGGTAACATTGTAGGTGCGTCCGGGCGTGAGTCCGGAGAGTGTGTGTTGTGTGGCGGTGCTCTCCAGAGTCAGATTCTGGAGAGGACCAGCCTGGTCTGCTAGCTGCAGCCTGAAGCGTTCTGTCCTGCCTGGGCCAGCCTGCCAAGAAACTACCAGGCTTCTGGAGGCTCCGGAAGCTGCTAGGCCGTTCACCGCTGAGGGAACTAGAGGGGATAGAAAGGCAGAGAGAGCGAGCTTAGAGCCAACATACACAGCTAGAGGGATAGACAGACAGCGACAGAGTTTTCAGATCTAGATGAAACACACTACACACAAGCAAACACACTAACTCAAACATACACACAAACAAACATAGTGACCAGTGGTGTTTCCATAATGGACTTGGTACTTCACAGGGGTCCTACTAGTATAAAACTTTAATTTTGTTTTATTTGTGTCCAACAAGGAAGATTTTTGGAAACACCCCTAACATGTAAGATATCATCAACCACATAGATACAGTATATAACTGTATATCTATTATTAATAGAGCCCATCAACAATGTGTTCCTTTTTACAAGCTTTGAAGTCATAATTATCAAACTATCAGTTTTTTATCAAATCAAAAGGAAAAATATATCCTCACATTCAAGTATGTGCAAATTCATCCGTGTCTCTGTGTGTGTGCATATGTGTGTGTGTGAATGTATTCTCTCACAGTCGACCCAGCATTATAGCCAGGGTGGAGGTGGCTGAGATGGCGGAGTGAGATAGAATTGTTCTGTATGTGTATGCAAGTCCGTGTGTGTGTGTGTGTGGGTGTGTGTGTGTGCGTGTGTGTGTGTGTGTGTGCGTGTGTGTGTGTGTGTGCATCGTCTAGGATTGTTCCCAGGCTGTTTCAATCTCGCAAGAGTCAACCTTGCTCCAGCGACTTTGTGAGAAAAAGACGGGAGGGAGGGAGGGAGGGAGGGATGGAGGGAGTGTGGGGAGGGTACGTGGTAAACTCTCAGAGTAGGAAGCCTGTGGTGCAGTGCTAAAACCACACACAGAACACAATGCTGCTATAGCAACACCAACACAAAATACACAAAATACAACAAAAAATGAGAACTCTATTGTCAATCATTGGATCTGGGTTCTGTAGCAAGGGATGATAAAGAACTGATCAAGCAGTTGCATTGAAAAAACACCCACAAATCCTGTAATAAATCTTGTGCGTTGTAATAAAAAACAGATAATTCACCTACAAACGTAAAATGTTTTCTTAAAAATTCATCGGTTTATGAGATTTTGGTCAAAATGTTGGTAGACTTTAAAGTCAATGTTCCTAGAAAGATTAAAGGGTTGAAGGGAGTGCACAAACACACTGGGGAGGTCACGGGCAGGGCTGTGGACTGGACTCAACAAAAAAAACACTCCGACTGCTGGTTTCCAGTGTGTGTGTTTGTATGCAGGTGTGTGTGTGTGTTTCCTTTAGAACACAGGGAACAATAGAGACAGGAAGGGTCTGCCTGGAGCGCCGGCTGCATTGAAAACATACTTCACATACTACTTCTGTTTTGGACACCCTCCAACACACGCTCACACACACACACACACACACGCAGTGCGTGAGTTTTATCAAAGGCCCCGAGAGCCAGCAGAGGACAACACCATTAGGCCATGGATGCTAGGGGGTCTAGAATGGGCTCTTGGGTGATTTGGCAGAAAGACCTATCAGGACTGAGCCACCACCACCTGTCTTCAAGGTACATGCAACAACTGAATTTGTCTGCATTCGAGTGCACCACCAATTGCCACTGGAGTCCATTACCTTGAATAGACATGTCTGTTGGACAAGTAAATCTCTATGGGACCCACTGGACACAGCAGGGCTAGTTTCAAACTGTGTATTAGCAATTCTGGGATGTAGACACACGCCTTAGAAAAACAAGTGGATTTTCAGATCCACTAAACATATTGTTACAAGTTTTTAAAGTGGGCTTTAAAAAAGGTTTAGGGACACATGATTGGCAAATCAGCAAACATTCCGAGACATCCTAAATAATAAGAGCCACTTATCAGCTCACAAAACAGTTCAACATTAGGAGACTTATTGGCTTACAGTCAATCTAAATATGCTGTCACCGTATGGGTGGAGGGGATGGAAACTATAGAGTAAACAGACTTGAACAGAGAAGAGGACTGAACTTAGTTCAACAGAACAGTACACAAAAGAACAAACAGTATAGAGCAGCGGGATCAAGCAAAACAGAATGTTGTAAGGCATTCTTTGTAGGAACACAAAGAAATAAAACACACAAGTAGAATGTGTGTGTGTGTGTGTGTGTGTGCGTGTGTGTGAGTGTATTCTCTTACAACAGACCTAGGCATTGTAGCCGGGATGGTTTTTACTGCGGCAGTGAACCATGTTTATCCGGTCAGCACTGTACACATGATGTGTGTTTCGGATTAAAATCCAGGACCTACCTGTGTTCACAGTGAGATTGGCCGTCTCCTGGTCAGTCTGTGACCTGACCTCCAGTGTGTATGACGTTCCTGGCTCCAAATTCTCCACCTGGCAGGAAAATATGTCTCCTATCTCCTGTTCTCTTACTCCCTTGTCCCCTGCCCCATTGTCTCCTGTCTCCTTGTCCCTGCTACATGGTTTAGGATCAGCACCAGAGAGGACAGTGAATGCACAGCTCTGTCCTGCAGTGGTTAACCTCAGTGAGACAGAGTTCAGACTGGAGGTGGTCTCCATGACTGAGAAGGCACATGGCTGATCTGACGATGATGCCACACACTGGTGGAAATAAACAGATAAAGTGGTCAATGGAGATAAAAAAAACACCTAAAAACAAATATACAGCAAACAAACATGACATAAGCAAAGAAAGTGATAAGTAAATAAGTTAAAAAGGAAGAATTTTATTATTTTAATTCTATAATAATAATTATATAGTATACATCCTACGTTATTAACTTATTTTTGTAATGGATAATTATAAAAATGATCAGCAAAGCCAAGAAAATATGTGCACTATATATATAAATAGATAAGTACTAAATAAAAAGTAAAATATTTTTTTGATAGCCAGAAAGCGCAAGATTACATAATTATATCAGAAGTTTAGGTCTTAAGGGTAAGCACATAAAAAAAATAATTTCCCATTAACCACACATTTCACGTTTCATTCAGGGCTTTAAAAACTAATACAACACCTACCAAGAAAAGACAAGAGAGGATCCAAAGGGATAAATTAACATCTTTATATTTCAGCATTTTGATCTTCTGTAAATATTCCTTTGAAAACAAGAAATAAATCCAACAGTCCATTCACAACCATAATCCCAGCTAGGAGCTGATCAGTTCATCAACTCTCCCCTCTGTCTTGGTCTCTGCCCTCTGTATCCTGTAGTTTGCAGACACCGTTAAAAATCAAGAAAGGTTAAGCACATTTAGTTGTAACTCCAGGCAGTTGTTTAAAAATGTTAAATATGATATTTTCCTCTACATTTTCCTTGAGGGGAATCTCTCTTTCTTTCTCTTTTTTGTCTGTACTTCACTACTCCACAGAAGGCACTCAGACAAACAGTCAGTGGTACAGTGATGGAGTCCTTGAGCCAAACTCCCCCTTTCCTGACTGACCCCCCTTTGCTACTCCTCTCTCACTCTCAGAGGTCCTTCAGACACTTCAGGTCCAGGAGTAACTAACAGACATCCTCAATCAGTAGCTCTCTCCTCTGACTCACTCCAAAAGCATGGAGAAACACGCATTGCTATAAATGACAACATAATGCAATAATAACTCAGACCCATGTGTCTCAGATAATCATGTTATTAATACATCGGGTTTTATATATATATATATATATATATATACATATATATATGTATACGTGAGTAATGATTCTAATACTTTTTTTTATCAGATTTGAATTGCTGTTATTTTTTTGTCTCTGTAGTTAGGCTGAGCATCTATTAGCTTTATTTAAGATATTCAGTTATAAAATATGTTTTATAGGATTTTATAATGTATTATGTGTCTTTAGCTTTGTATTTAAGCAGGGCATGGAAGGGTCTCTTTTAGGCTGCTGTGCCCCACCCCTCTTTCCTTCCTTCCTGTTCCATCAAACTCTTTTGCTTCAGAACAGAGAGACCTCTGGAATTCGTAGTATGGTGGTTCTTATATGTAATGCTTATGATATTCTCTGAACATTTTTTTAAATTTTATTTTATAAAATCTGTCAAAAAGTGTTGATGGTGAAAATGATTGACAGGTAACAGGTTTGGTGCAATCAAAATCTGGCATAATGACCACTGCTAGTTTGGAATAGTCTTACGTAGCCTACATAGTCAAAGTAAAGGTTCTTAAAAAATGAGATACGCCAAACAAATGGGGCTAGCTTTGGTTCCAAGAAAACATGCCCAATTGTCCCTGATTCATTGTACTTTAAAACCCAGTTCAGAGTATGAACTTCAGAGTATAGCAATTGATTCATGCTCAATTTACAATTGACCCAAAGCCTTGTCAGTGGACAGAAATAATATTTATTGGCAGTAGGGATATATAAGTCAGTTAGTTTCAGAATCAAAATACCTTAGTAGAGCGGTAGTTCATATAGTCACAGTACCAGTATCAGGGAATACAGATGGTATATCCATTTCCAATCTGACCCTGTTTTTATTCTTTGGAATGGAAAGAAGGTTGGCAAGTCAAAATTAACTGCAAAATATACACTTCTATAGGCCAAAATGAATCAAGCTTTTGTTGATGTAAAATATTTGTAAAAGAAATTATATTACATATTCTCAACAATTAATTGAATACATTGTATATGCATGTCAGGTGTTATTTGTAGATACAGTAGTTTATGTGGGTCAACTTTTGAGAGAATAAAAATGCAGGAGTCAGATTGACAGGAGA
The DNA here is from genome assembly GCA_036023535.2 of Galaxias brevipinnis. NCBI lineage: Eukaryota > Metazoa > Chordata > Actinopteri > Galaxiiformes > Galaxiidae > Galaxias > Galaxias brevipinnis. Next base: position 9,330 of record JAVQIZ010240415.1, on the reverse strand, counting down.
ATGTCCCTTTGAGAGCAGTGGCTTTACAGTGGTACAGGAAGGTTCAGTCTAGTTCAGTTCACCTTGGTTTGGTTCACATTAGAGACATCCATACATCTCAATATACATGGTACAGGAGTAGATAGATACTTAGATAGACATATACATATTTTACTATAGTGGTTATTAGGAGGACAGTCAACGTATCACAACATTCAACAAGTTGATTAGTATTAATACATAAGAAAACTTGTATGTCACTCTGACCTGGGCAAAATCTAGACTAATTTCAAAGACAATCAGGTTGGTCAAGTGGAGAGTTAATATCTACCAACAGCCGGAGCACAAACAATGACTACTTACGTGTCAGACCCAGGCACAACACCTCGGCAGGCTTGGGTAAGCTTTGAATGTGATGTTTGCCCTGTTTAGGTGACCAAGGTGCTTGGCAAGGAAAATCAAACGTTGCTGCCCAAGTCTGCCATAGACACACTGTATCAGAGGCCTGATATACCTGCTACACATCCATTTATTACAAATATAATTTCTTTTAAAAACATTTGTTTGAATATCAAATAATATTATTAATACCAGTAATTAAAAAAAATGTATATGTATATATATAAAACAAGTGTCTTTAATGTTGTCTTTCATTGTCAGGTGACAGCAATCTTGTCTTGTTTACTTTATGATTAAAAACACTTGCCGTTTCAGCAGAGCGACTCATGTGGTCCACATATGGTACATGAGAACAGAACTGTCTACCAAGTTTAATAGCACTTCCAATGGTACTGTACATGTCTCTCCACATTACATACAGCAGGTCTAAGCATCAACGCACAGACCACGGCACTCAAAGCGTATTATTGAATATCTCCCATAGGAACAAATGGGTGAGATGAGTCACACAGCAAAGCCAAATAGGAGAGAGCAACTGTGTTATTACCCAGTCGACTAGAGAACAGAACTGAGAGATGATGGCTGTGGTCATTAGCCTGTACATTGAGAAAACACATAGGGGTGGCAGTGGGTCGTCCAGCTGTCTAGACATCTAGCTTTACAATTCTATGGCTAGTGTTTCCCTTCCCGTTTGAGCAAAAGCATGTCATACTCTAGTAAGCATCTCATAAACTTCAATCCATAAAGCAGCTGTTAAGGACCAACATGAAGTGTATTAACAACACAAGAAGAGACTTATAGCATTTGGCCCTAAGTTTAAAGTCTCTTGTAGCCATTATTTTTAATTGTTTCAAGTTGACTACATGCTTTTATTTGTGGGAACCCTTTCTTTAAATATAGCAGGTTTGATCCAGATCAACGTTGTTAACATGGGCTAATCTCTAACGACCAATCAATGGCTAGTAGCTACAGTACAAAACACCAAATCAACAAAGTATAAAACCAAATATATTATTGTTATTACTAGGTAGGTTTCATTCGTACTTGAGTAAACTTCTAGACAACACTAAGCATTGATATTGCCCCCAGGAAAGGTAGGATGGGTGTTCCCTCTAAAGAGCCATTTGATTACCTGGTGAAATCAGGTACAGCTTTATTTATGTGTCCTGGGAAAGTTAGCTTAGCGTAACACTAGTATATTTACCATTGTTTAGCTTTGGTATTTAGATATTTGGTATTCTGATTAGCACTGCTCTAAAATGGTAAACATTAATACTTGCTAATTAGTATGCTAGGTCAGTCAGAATTAGGCCTGCACTGCACAACAATGGCTACGAGATATGGAACAGCCAACCAGGAATGGAACTAAAACTAACAGTCTTTTTTTCAATAGCCTTTTATATCAAATAATCTGTTATACAAAAACATAATTCCAAAATTATGGAAATCACTAAAACACAAGTGCTATTTCAAGAGGATATCTTTGACTTTAGTTCAATCGTCCACCAACAATTTTTCAGTATCTATGGCAATAGAAGATAAAGATCTCAGAGTGCAGGGATTGGGACAGTGTGGTTATAAACAACACAGACCAACAGTCAACTGGTGGGAGGTGTAGAGTAAGAGGCTTCATCTCGAGGTCCTCCAGAGACACGCATGTTGAGGAAAACAGAGGTGGAAGAATAAGGGAAGTAGAGAAGAGAGAAAGGATACATTCCATTTAGGAATCCCGTGTCCTTGTCTATCTCTCCACTTAGAACACTCCCCCTACAGCAGTTCTGGTTGGTTGCCCATCAACCCTCTACCAGGCCTTCCTCTTACAGAACTCACTTCCCCCTTTTATCAGTCTCCGAGTCGCTAGCCCCTATACACTGGGAAAGTGAACACGCAGCAGCCCATTTCCTAGTGAAGCTGGCTCATCAAGTGACGACTTCCATTGGCGGCGGTTACTCATTGGCCAGTGTCTGCGGAGAGGCGGGACTCGTAGAGGCTCAGGGCATGGTGGACAAACTCGTACTGCTCCCCAGTTTGGATCATCCCCCCTCTGTGAAGACACACGCACACACATGTTCAAAAGCCCCAGCTCACGTGAAAAGGAAATACACTACTTAGAAAAAGGTTGTCTGTGTGTTGTGTATACATGTGAAACTTTTAATGCTATAGAATGTAATCTCCAAGCTTCAATATGGATCTAGAGAAGAGAATCTACACATAATACAGACACACATTAACCCACACCAGCTGACAGTTATATGAGCTCCATTTACTGCTTAATAAAATCCACTTTATTAGATATGGTAATGCATAAATGAATAGCTACATCTCTAACGGCCTCATTACTCATGCGAGCAGTCTACTGAATTATGAAAGGATTCTATTCTGCTCTAAAATGGCTGTAAAGCTCCTCGTCAGTCAGTTGTGTTCTGCTCACTTTGTAGAACAAAGCGTCTCCTGTCTTTGTCTCAGGTTTGGATCCAAAAACAAAAAAGACAGCATACTCTTCTAGATTAATTAAATGTTCCTACATAAGCGGAGTTAATAAACAATGGTCTAGCCTGACTCATTCAGACCACTCTCACCATGGAGGAATGTTTTTTTTAAAGACTCGCAGAATGTTAACCTGAACATTAGATCAGTGAACACAAACATATTGTTGTAGAGTCAGCGTATTAGAGAGCACTTTGAGTGTCGTCTATGCTTGCCAACTGTAAACAGCCGGTCAACATTACTCTAAAGTATAACTCGCTTTATACAAGTCGAAAGGCCTTGACATGTGTCTACAGTTGGCTAACAGAAAAATGATCTCGTGCAGACCCAGTGCAGCCTTAGTGTCTGAGGTTCAGGCTAACTTGATGGTAAATATTTAGGGATCCAGAGCACCGAGTGCAGACGACTTTGTGGAGTCACTTGACTAAAGGGGGGAACGAGTGGCTGTGTTTCTACTGACCTGTCGGCCCGTAACCGGCAGATGATTCCCACCACGTCCACAACTCCTTCCAATAGCATCTGGCGACAGCCGATTGTCGTGGCGATGAAGCAGCCTGTCCGGCCAATCCCAGCGCTACCGATCAGATAAGAAATTTTGGTCAGTATAGTCAGTCAGGTACGGTATCTATGAGTTTCACATTGACCTGACCTTACCTGCAGTGGACCACCACAGGGCCGGCGGCGGTGGCAGCTTGTCGGTCCTGCTCCACGTCGGTCATCAGCTGCAGGAGGGGCTGAGCGCTGTCAGGGGTCTTGTGGTCGGGCCACGAGGTGTACCAGTAGTGCTGCACCACACGGCTCTGACCGGCATGCTGCGGCACACAAGCACCATCACACAGCAGAACACTGGGTTTGGAACTGCACCGTGTGATCTGTGTGAGGCGACTGTGTGTGTGTGTGTGTGTGTTTCATTACCTTCAGCGTCAGAGTCCTCATGGTGTAGTGCTCACACTCTCTGATGCTGTCCACCAGGACCTCCACTCTGCCATAGATGCCTCTCCTCTCTGGCCAGTACAACACACACTTCTGATAGGGGGCAGGAGAAAAAGAGGCAGGAGAGTGTCAGAATATTCGGTTTCAGGGTTAGGTCAATGGGGCTACCTTTCAAATGAGGAACACTTATTTTTGGACTGTTGCATCAAACTCAACTATTTTGGTAGTGGACACAATACAAAGGTTTCTCAAATACAGGTTTATAGGCACAGTGTAAGTGTGTGTATATCAGTGGGTTGTCACCTCGTTCTTCTCCTTCAGCTTGGTGATCATGACGATAACAGGACAGTCCTCCAGCCACACCATTAGCCAGAAGTCATTCACGGTGTTGATCATCGGACCCTGTGTTGCAATGTACGCCTTCTCGTCTCCTAGGTAACCCTGCAAGGACAGCCGATAACGCATAAATACCACAAGATGGCTGGCACATTCAATAACTAGTAAAAGGCCTATATTCCTAACTCTGTGCAAAGCAAGAACAATGTTTATGGATTTCAGAGGGGAAATCTTTTACATTCTCTCAATAAAATTGCGTTGATGAAAATGATTAATACTATATAAACAACAAAATCACAACAGAAAACCCTCTGTGTGATTGTTTCACATCTTCAATCGATACCCATTGGCCATGCCACCAGACAACCCCCTGCGTGTCGCACCCTAATCTCCCCCCGTGATGTTACACCCTATTTCCTCCCTAATGGTATGAAAGAGAAAACTAGAAGCCAACTTCCTTTAAGAGGAAGACTGGGCATTGTCTAAAAAGTCCCTGGGGAGCACTAAAGCTACTGCATTTTACTAGGTATTTGATATCATGTGTGTGTGTGTATGTGTGTGTGTGTGCGCACGTGCGCGTGTGTGGTAGGGGGGTGTTAAATCGTGTGTGTGTCTGTTTATGTGGGGCACTTGCTCTGCGGCACTTTGAGGGATGTAAAGTCGTGGGTGTGTCTGCAATATGGCAAATACTATTTTAAGAGCTATGGTTGCTGGTGTGTCTGTGTGTGGAAAAAAAGAAAGAGAGAGGGAGAGAGACACTGAAATAGGCGGTGGGAGAAATAGAGTGGACAGATGGTGTGCCCTTTTCTCCCGTCTGTCAGTGCAGAAACCAAACAATCCAAAGCCGCGGGTCATTCCTGATGTCATAGGTCAGTGGAGAAGGCATGTTTATGGAAACAATAGCATGGAAGCGACGACGGATAAACAGTGGTGTAAGACTGGCCTTGTCTAAATGCCATTCAGTTGTGTCAAAGTCTCTACCACACTCTGCTTTGTGTATTTGTGTGCGTCCACACATTCTGATGAGCGGTGTGTGCGGGCGTGGATGTGATTGTGTGTTGTTTGTGGACTTTGTCTCACCCTGATGTAGTTGGCATTGATGTAGCTGCTCAAAGGGTCGCTGGTGTTTTTAGACTTCAACACCACTCTGGAGTGGGGATCTGGAGGAGGGGCAGATGAGGAGGTGAGAGGGAGGTGCACAAAATACATACAGAGAAGGAAAGGAGACAGAGGAGCCATTCAGTGCTCCTAGCCTATCAAACAACTGCATATCAGTCTCTTCCTGTCCTACAAACACACAGAGACCAGAACATCTGCGATAACATAGGAGAGACAGCAATAGCAATGTAGCTATGGCAAAATAATTTGAACCGTAGGTTGAAATACCACTAACATGTCATTTCTGGTGGATCTTTAACGACCATAACGAACCAAAAAGTAATTTTCACCCGATTTAAAAATAATATTAATGGTAATAGTACAGCTGTTAGGAAGGATTTATTGCCTAAAGTGAACAAGCCTGTGTTGGGACACATATAAACTTCATATGGATAGATTTCTGACATTTACAAGTTATGTGGAGAATAATCTCATAGTGCAGAAGTCAATAACTGGAACAAAGGAAATGGTTGACGGTTAGACGGCACTATGCGTGGGTGTTCTCAACCCTTGATTGGCCGGAAGGAAGGAAGCCCGCCTCCTGTGTGTTGATAACCCCGCCCCTCTGAAGGAGGAAGCGAGCAGGCCCAGGGAACGGAAACCGATAACGGTCCTATGTATGGTGTGTCTGGATTGGATGTGTGTATTACATAAAGACTCAGGCAGGCTAGGTGTTAGCAAACAGAGGTGGAGAGTTGTCAAAGCTGTCTGTCTAGCATAGCCTGCTTCTTTAGGTAGTGCAGGAAGGAACAGCTCACCTTGGCTCGTCAACCTTTCATCCTAACCCTCTACCTTTGGCCTATCTGGACACTACAAAACTTCCTGGTTTAACAGCAAACCATAATTGGTTGTTGTCAACCAACCAATGACGGATGGTAAAATTCTAATGTACTTCTTTGTGTGGTGTGCTTTAGTCCTATTGGCTTACTCACTGGGGAGGATAGTTTTGTAGCGGTTCTTGGTTCCATGGCTTGGAATGTCCAGATCCTTGGGATCCACAAAGTTCATGGGGATTTCCTGCCAAAGGGAAGCAAATGCACACACACAAACACAGACGGTTACATAACATACAGAGAAAACAGAGAGTTTAACAAAAGATCATATAATGACACAACCACCAATGTGGATAGTCTCCAACGCCTGAGCTAGCGCTCGCTCTACTTGTGTGCAACTCACAGCAAACTCAGAGTGCAGCGTGTGCGTGTTGTTGACTACGTCGCGGAGCTGTTGCCGCGACAACGTGCGCCCGGCGCTCTGAAGGTACTCCTGCGCTGCGCTTTCCCGCGGGGTCACGACCCCACAGTTCAGGGGCTCCACAGAGCCCAGGGCCGACATGTCCAGCACCAGGGACACGTTCGAGCCACGTCTGGAAAGACAACAAGTAGAAAGAATAACCATTGATCACACTTAAACTATGGTACAGTTCAGGGATGGCAGGGGGACACAAAAAATACTCTTACATAATCTCATTGTTGTTTTGCTGGCCAGGCAGTGTTTGTCCTTTGGGCCCATGTTCTCATCTAGGCTTCCCATTTATCTAATCAGTGTGTGTTTTCGGCCGACAGGAACATGTTGCTATTGGGAACAGCTCCTCTTTTGTCATACAGCTCAGCGGTCAATGGAGTCTAGCGCCCCTCAGGTAGCAAAAGCAGGAGGGCGGTGCTTCGCTACGTGTTTGTTCACTTCCTGTGAAGGATACCGGCTACTTCCTGCCTGTCGACTAGAGCTGATTGCTTATTGGCTACAATCCAAGGTTGACGGCGTTCCATCAGTGTGAATTATAGACACACACATACTCTGGTTTTTTTTTGCTCCCAAATACAGCTCTGTGTGTGACCCCCGATTCACCACGTAGGCAGTAGGACACCTGTTCTGCTGCAACAATGACGGGTCAGAGAGGTGACTGGTGTTGTTTACCAAACTCTTCTCTCCTCCACACCTCTTCTGTAGTCCTCCACCCCCTCCCCTTCCTGTATATCACCTCTCCTGTAGTCTTCCCACCCCCTCCCCTTCCTGTAACTTACCTCTCCTGTAGTCCTGCGGCAGACTTCATCCTGAACGGGGAGGGGCAGGGCTTCAATTCGTTACTGCTGCTGGTTGGAGGGAGGCTATGACAGGCGGGATTCCCCTGGTTACTGTTGGCAATAGGGATTGGCACGGGGGCAGAGGGCGCAGGGCGGCGGCAGGCTGTGATTGGCTGCTGAAGAGTCGGCTTGGCTAGAGCTGGAGCATGCTCAGCCTGGACCATACTGCTGGAGGTTGTGACCTTTATGACCTCTGACCTCTGGACAAGGTCATGGGGTTGTGGCGTGGGGGTCAGGTGGACGCGCGGCTGCTTGAACTGACGGTCAGAAAACTGGACTTTCTCTTTCAGACGGTACAGGACCTTAAATAGAGAATGACATATTACATAATGTTAGTTTTATGCTAGTTAGTTTAATAAACTGGAAATTATCTTTAAGGCAGTATAGAAAAAAGATTTTCATGATATGTAACATTGACGAAGAGTCCAAATTCGGGACATTTAATTTCAGAGGCAACATCGTTCACTAGGTCATGAGAATGATCATTTAGCTAGTAGTCTCATTGTAGCTGAAATTATTTTTAAAATGATGTAATATTGATGTAATATTGGTGTAATATTGGTGGAGTGCCATCATGTTGGACTTAAATGAAACAGTTCATCTGACAAGGTATATGTGGATACACAGTTGAAGAATTTACGGATACAATTGGCCATCTAAACAGTGTGTGTGTGTGTGTGTGTGTGTGTGTGTGTGTGTGTGTGTGTGTGTGCGAAATAAGTGTGTGTGTGTGAGTGAAAAGGAGAAAAGGGGAGAAGAGAGAGAGAGAGAGAGAAAGAGAAAGAGAGAGGGGGAGAGAGAGAGAGCGAGAGAGAGAGAGAGAGAGAGAGAGAGAGAGAAAGAGAGAGGGGGAGAGAGAGAGAGAGCGTTGTGTTTGTTTTTATTGCCTTTTGTATATGTGTTAGTCTTTGAGTGTTGTTGAGTGAAGCCTCAGCTCACCATTAAGCAGGTGATGATGATGATAAAGATGGTGAGGAAGATGACCCCAGCGTAGAAGCTCTCTTTGCCCCAGACGTGGTCCCTCTCATGTTGCCCCTGGAGGACGTTCTTCTGTAAGTGGTGGCCGTGAAGGGAGAGGGGGGAAGAAAGAGAGATGGAGGGAGAGAGAAGGGGACTTCAGAGTTTGAGCACTGAAATTTCATTCCCAAGTCAGCCACCAACTCACTTATAATGTCTGGCAATAATTCTCTCCCCCTAGCAATTCATTCTCTTTCTCCACCCTTTTTCTGTTAGTCTCTCTTTCTCTCTCTTTTGCTCTATGTCTTACTCGCTCTCAAATATTTTTATGCTAAACACTTTAACTCTCAAAATCAAGCCTCTCTCCTCCCAGGGTACCAGTGTCCTTAACCAACAAAACACACACACTCTCAGTCTTAAAAACTATTATTCTTTGTGCGCTTTGTGCTACCTGTAGGCAGTAAGGGCTTTTCCACTTCTGCGGATTGTGTTATGACACACTTAACACCGACACACATACACACACACACACACACACACACACACACACACACACTTACTCTGACCTCAATAGTGTGAGCTTGTGTTAGCAGCAAACTGCTTATCTAATCTCCTGTAAGATGATGTGATGGTACACTTCTGTCACAGTGTGTGCATGTGTGTCTGCTGAGCGTGAGACTAACTGTCCCACACCTTTAAGAAACCGGTTCCATATTTAAATAGATTATGACAGGGGTGTTGATATTTATGTCCGTAAGTGTTTGTGGGTGTGCGTTGGTGTGTTTGCGTGTGCACTTACAAAAGTTTGAAATACTAGAATGGAGAAAGAGCACTAATTTAAGCATACTCTACCACATGGGCACAACATAAAAAAAAATGTCTCCTTCATATTTCAAAACAGACACACACACACGCGCACACACACACGCACGCACACACACACACACACACACACACACACACACACACACACACACACACACACACACACACACAC
>JAVQIZ010240406.1:0-21263 GCA_036023535.2 Galaxias brevipinnis | reverse complement strand
ACGCTGGGCCCACTGGAAACAGCAACCCAGCCCGGTCCGCTTCAGGCCCGGGCCCTGGCGCTGGTCCAAGCCTTGTCAGGTACCCTCACACACACACACTCACACACACACAGACACACGCACACACACACACACACACACATACAAGCAGCGGTGTCTCCCTCGGTGGCCCAGGAACAGAGCTCTGTTTTGACTTGAACTTGCTTGTTTGTTCTTACCATTAGTACAGTGGGGGCCCAGCGATGCTTCGGGAAGAGACCACGACCACAATTTAATGCATTTTTAACTTTGATAAACAAACATTGTAGCGGGTCTGTTGTTGTTTTTCTGGTCCCGGATTCTTGCGTAAGGGTAATATATTTAACACAGCACAGATGCTGCATCCGCCTGAAGACATGAACGAGACCAGAGAAACAGTGGGCAGGGAACGAGAGGTAGGGAGACGGAGAGAGAGAGAGAGAGAGAGGAGTGAGAGAGAAAGACAGGCAGCTTTCGACTCGTCTCTCCCCACCTCTAAGCAGGGCTTACAGCACACATCCAGACCTGTTTGATCTGCTCCCATGGCCAGCCTATTGGAAACCTGCTCCAATTGAACCTTTGTCTTAACACCAGCTTTCCCTGTCATGTCCTCTGTTCTGGGATTGACCTTCCGGCTTGGCTGCATCAACGGCCGACGCGTGGAAGAAGTGGTGGGCTGGAGAACGTTTTGCACCGTGCACCTAACCTCCTCCGACACTCCATAGGCAACTCCTAACCTCTCCCTTTGCAGAGTGCTATGCTATTGCTTGGAGTGGATTGGGTTTCCTGTTTTTCTTCTGTCTATCAGGACTAATGATGAAGAGTCCCTATGAGGTCTAAGAAAACTGAAAGGGGACTGGGATGGAAATGGACCAACTATTAAAGTAGTGTTTGGAGCGCACTTCAAAGGAGTGAAGGGGTGAACGAGGAGCGACGGAGAGGAAGGAGGAAAGCCAGAGCCGCACTCGACCGCTTTGCACCATTCGGCCTTCGTTGCCTTCCCACTTACGCCGGCAACAATGACGCCCGTTCAGCCACTGTTTGTGCCCCTGCATCCATCCATCCACTTGTCCATCCACCCATCCCTCCGTCCATCCATTCCTTGCTCAATCCATCCCTCCGTCTATTTGATCCGACCTCTGGTTTCCTTTATACTCCTCTCTCCCGTCTCTCGCTCCTGTTTCCTCATTCTCTCTCTCTTTAATCTCCGGCCAAACATGGCCAACTGGAGCCAATTAGCGTTCTTCTCTCTTTCTCTCTCTTTCCCTCTCCTTCAATACCTTTTCTCCTTTTCCCTTTTCTTTCTCTCCTCCCCCTGTTAGCACATTTCAGTTGGTGAGGCTCAGACTTTTCAAGTCTAGTTGTCTCCCTGTCTTTCTTTAATTCCCACTCCTCCCCCCTTTACACTGCAATAAACCTGCTGGTAATTTAACATTTATAGGATTGGCATGCCCACTTCCACCCCATCTCTCTCTCTCTCTCTCTCTCTCTCTCTCTCTCTCTCTCTCTCTCTCCCTCTCTCTCTCTCCATCCCCCTCTACTCCTTCACCTGGGACCTGCTTTCCTCCCCTGTCTGATTCCTAAACTCTGCCTCCTCCTGCTTGCTCCCACTCGGTCCTTGCTGTTGGCCCCAGCTCATGAGCTTATACCTGCTCAGGTGTTTCAAGTGGTGTCCCTCTGTCTCCCCTCCCTCCCTCTTCGATTCCCCCTCTCTCTTCTTCCCCCTCTTCTCTCTTTTTTCCCCTCCTTTTCTGGGTGGAATAGGGGAATGATTAGTGAGAACACATTCAGATTTTCCTTCCATGTGTCGTGCCAGTGAAACGCCCGTGTGCCCGCAGCACTCGGGACAGCTGTGCCAGCGCAGAAGTGCAGTGTGTGCGTGTATGTGTGTGTGTGTATGTGTGTGTGTGTGTGTGTGTGTGTGTGTTGGGGATGAGAGCAGGGCTAATGGCAAAGAGCAACAGAGCACATATAGTGCAATGTGCAACACTTGCATAACATATGGATTATACACTGTGTGTGTTTGCCGACTGTCTCCGATACGTGTGTGTGTGTGTGTGTGTGTGTGTGTGTGTGTGTGTGTGTGTGTGTGTGTGACTCAACTGTTATTGTGTTTGAGCTCTTGTTGGATGGGATATTTATGCGAGCTGCTTATTAGGGTGATTGTCTGGATGCTGAGCGCAGACGTTTTGTGTACTGAGTGTGGATCGGGGAAGTGTGTGTATGTTGTTGGTCGTGGGAACTCAAATTCAGATCTGGGAGCCCAGATGTGCTGCATGGTGCTATGAAACTTGACGCCCCCCTCACCAACCTAAGCTCCCCCCCCCCCCCACACACTCCCTCCCCCCCAACCAGCCCAGAACCATGCGTTAAGACACATGTGGAAACAATTCAGACAATGCCCTAAGCAGGGTAGCCCTAACACACACACAGACACACACACACACACACACACACACACAACACAGTTTGGCACACAGACACGCACACATAACAGACTCACAAAATACACACCCACTTGCATCACACTTAACAGGGGACAGATGAGACCGGCATATGTGTGTGTGTGTGTGTGTGTGTGTGTGTGTGTGTGTGTGTGTTTGTGTGTGTGTGTGTGCACGCGCGTGTGTCTAAATGTGTGTGTGGCGGGGGTGTGGAGGTGCTCATTGCGTGGCATTTGAGAGTGTGTTAACTCTGCTGTGGTCCTAAACTGCTCTTAGGTTGTCTGCACCCCATCAGTGGGCTTTGTGTGTTCCCCAGGACAGCACAGCCTCCCTGGGCTGAGGGAAAGGCGAGCGGGGCCTGGGCACCAGGGACCTCCGCGAGCCGTGGAGGTCTGAGGTGGGAACAACGTGACGGCCGTCCTGAAAATGAGGTCAGAGTTGGGCTGTACTCACTTTGAAAGGTGAAAGAATGTGTCTGTTCCATTGCGAGCTGCCTTCTCCTGCAGTTGAAATGTGCTATCTTCACAATGTGGGTATTAAAATGGGTTCCCATTCCACAAATCTAGAATGCCTCTGTGGTGCCGCAGCGCTGAAGAGCCCAGTCAACAAAGACAACACATAGATGCTTCTTCAGGAAAAAAGGGTTTCTTTATAGCTAATATACAGAGCCGTGATAAATACTTTGAAAAATGACGGGGAAGTTATAAAGAAAACTCGAACAACCTCCAGGTGTCCTCTGCCCCCACTCCCCTCAGATGAGGACGGTGGTGAATGTCCCTGATCCTTTGCCAACGGGTGCACACTTGCTCTAACTGGCAAATTCCTGATCTACCCACTTGATTTGATAGGTTGTGTTCTTTTAAAGTATAGTCATGGGGATCATAAGGCTGTTTGACTACTAATATCATAATCTGTCGTGTTCCTTAGTTGCTACGGTAATAGATGTATACACACACTTGTTCCCGGGCCTGTCAGACTATTGTACCCTATCCCAGGAAACAGCCTTTTGGCCCTACCTTTGGAGATGTACTGTTCACCAGCGTGTACACCTTCAGTACATTGATGTCACCACAGCAACTTCTTCTTGCAATATGGTTTTATGATGGACCGATAACATGTCAATATGCTGTTTGAGTGTCAAATGAGAAGTTATTAGTGAATTTCATTGCTAAGTCTGTGGTTTCAAAATGGCTGATCCCACAAACTTGCAGATCTTTTGTAATATCAGTCTTGTTTGTGACACAACGTTTGTGATTTCAGTCCGCAGTACCACAAAGGTGTCTGGATCCCACCAAAGGTTCACAGTTTAGCTGTAGTCCTGGCGTCAAAAAGCATTCCTTCACAATAGCATCACAGTATAAGTAGACTTGGAATCATTTTGCAATCCTTCAATGACCAGCTATTTTTCTGACCTTCCGGAGAATTGGTCAGTTCCACAACAGCAATTCATTTAAAACGTCTTTTGGAATTAGACAGAATCCCACCGCATCTAAACACCACGTTATGAGAACGCTTCTGCGTCGTTTGAACTTAGCGTTGACGTGCTGGTTGGCAGACAGAACAGTCACTCACCATGTTTTTACGTCTTGTTTGTGTGTTGCAGACAGAGCAGCGTGTGTGTGTCTGCACCAGAGGGTGAGAACGAGTGTGTGTTGGGTCAGGAGCAAACGAGGGCAGGGTTGTTTTTGATACGGCCAAAATGCAGCAACAAGCCCATTTCTGTAATTTAATATTTCTTTGCTTTCACATCTGGTGCTGCATGTAAAAATGGAAAATATAGGGGTGGGATAGCGGAGTGACATGTAGAAAGGGAGAAAGAAAGAAAAGAGAGATGGAAAGCAGGAGAGAAATACACCCTCTTCTCCTGCACACACATTCTTTGCCTTCACTCAGTCACTCAAAATGTCCCACTAGACGACCACATGCTAGGGGTGCACACACACTCCTCACAGTTTACCCAACACGCGTGTGCTTCAAAGACATACATGGACTCATTATGCAGACTTATTCTCACTCTTTTTCTCAATCAATTTCTCAGCACATCAACACAGAAACACATTCACACACACACACACACACACACACACACACCTACATATACACCACCACATATACACCCCCACACGCATTAACACACACACACACACACACACACACACACACACACACATACACACACACACACACACACACACACACACACATCCTCTTCATGGTGACTGGTGCTGTAAGTTGGCGTGAGTGTATAGGTGATCTGGGTGTGATTAGCGTTTGGCTCTCACACAGCTCTGATGATGACATTCAGGGCTTTGAGCTCCTCTGGGCTGGGCGCGCTCCAAACACAACCAGCCAGTCAGTACACACTGCAGCAACTCCACACACACTCTCCACCTCGCTGCTCTGCTCTGCTTGCCGCACACACACACACACGCGCACACGCACACACACACACACACACACACTCCAACGTGCTTTTTCACTCTCTCTCGTTCAAACTTACATGGTTGGCTTTAATATGCTCTTTTATATCTCAAATTAATGGATGCTGAGGTCAACTTGGATAGTTGGAGGTTGTTCGCGTGAGGCTGGGGAAGGTCCTTTCAACGGCACTGAATGTGTCTGCAGAGTCGGGGCTACACAGTGTGGTCGGAGACCCTACATGCATGGAGCACGTTGTAACCTCAAATACACATGTGCCACACTATCTCGAGTTGTTCTACCGTGTCGTGTGTGTGTCAGGCATGTCTTATAATGCACCTCATGTCTGTCTGTCTGTCTGTCTGCCTGTGTCCCTAGCTATGTCTGTCTTCCATTTGCCCCCACTGTCTGTTGGCCTCATCTAGATGCCAAGCTTAGAAAGCAGCTGTGGGCTGGATTGCTGCTATCAAGTCAGAGTCAACATATGTACACACACACACACACACACACACACACACACACACACACACAAACACAGACACACACACACACACACACACACACACACACACACACACACAGTTCCCTCACTTGTAGGGCCATGTGCCCAGATCGTGTTAATCTTCTGTCCTCCTTGCATTGCTCGGCTCCCATCAACGTCAACGCTGCTTTGATGAAGACACACACTCACACACACACGCACAAACACACACACTCCACTCTCCATCATTATCATTGTTTCAGCTGGAGAGGAGTCAGCGCCTTTTGTTTGTAATTAAAGGGGATTGAAATGAAAGAGAATGTTCATGAAGAAAAGAAAGGAAAAGAGACAGTCTGAACGGACCAAAGACGGGGGGAAAAAAGCATGTCTGTGACACATTAGTCACTTTTTACCGTAATTGTTAGTCGACCCCATCCAACACTTGTAAAAAAAAAGGGTAAAAACAACCTTGAGAATGTGGTTTCAAAATGGAACATTTCCAAGGCTCCATGCATCTACGTTCCGAGGAAAAGACAAAGAAAACGTAGAGGTTTCTTGGTATATATATTTTGACCGCCAGGAACAAAGGCATTTCATCATTTCTTGAGTTTGGGGATTAAGTTACGAATGACCCCAGAAAAATATATGTAAACTCCAAAATGTACTTTTCGGATTATTTCCTCCTGGACTCACACTGATAAGCCAACGCCCTGATTGGCCATTGACTCGTGGAGGGACTGATTGATTGGCTGTGTGAGTTGTCAGCTGGAGGAAGTCCCCATCAGTCAAAGGGCTGTGAGTTTGTTTTTGACCCCACCACGAACACGCTGGCTACAAAACCACAGCAAGGCGACAGCCTCAACGACATCGCCCTGGCAACCACGCCTCATCCTACCCCAGGACTCGTAAAACACTGGCTTGCTACAAAACACCCCCCCCCCTCCCACCTGCAGTAACAAGCAAGCAGGGGTCAGAGTTCAGAGATGGAAGTTGTCAGAAATCTAGAGCTGGAAAGGAGCAGAATTTATTCCGAGCATTTCATCGTCTGGCGTCCTCTGGCCATGTGTCCGTCACTCTCTTTTGATCTCCTGAGGGCCCGGAATGTTTTCAGCATTTTGTTTTTCCCCTTGCATCTGGAGGACCTATCCAGCTTTCACTCTCTCTTTCTCCCTTCCACCCTCCCCGCCCACCCCCCTCGACTCTGGGTAATTTATGAGTAAACATGCAAGACTCCCCTTTTCTGTAACGCGTTAGAAAACCTCTAGTTTTTCCCCTGTCAAGTACAGTGCATATTTAGTGGAACTCCGACACATGTTTTTCACAGAAGGAAAGAGAGAAATTCTAAGTACACCAATGTATCACCACTCATCAGGAAAACAAATACTTACATACACGCACACCTCTTCTACAACTACTTTTATGTCTACTCGTATACGCACCCGCCTGTATGTGTGTGTGTGTGTGTGTGTGTGTGTGTGTGTGCGTGTGCTAGAGTGTGTTTGACCCGTGCACATCCTCCTGACTCCCAGTGTTGCCCAACAGGGAGTGTTTGTATGGTATCCAACGGCAACGGCTGGGGTGGGTGGGGGAGGCTGATGTCGAGTAGCAGGACTGCAGAACCTTACTTTTACTCCAGTTTGTTTGCATGTCTGATTGCTTTGTGTGTGTGTGTGTGTGTGTGTGTGTGTGTGTGTGTCTGCACGTGTCTGTGTGCTTGGCGCACATGCAAAGTATGCAGGTGGTCAGTGTGTAGTTGTAGTGTGCGTTTCGTATGCACATGTGTTTGTGTGCCCGTGTGGAGCAGTGTGTGGAAAGTGTTGTTGTCCAACAGCTAAATGTTACTGACATGCACACACTGACTACTGGAGTCAAAAAGTTAAATGCACTCCATGCTCTCTTTCTCTCCCTCGGGGCGCTATCTCTCCCTCTCTCTCTCTCTCTCTCTCTGTCTCTCTCTCTCTCTCTCTCTCTCCCTCTCTCTCCGTCATACTCTCCTGCTTTTTCTCTCCCTAGGTCTGCCTCTTTCACTCTTTCCCTCTCTCTCTCTCTCCCTCTGTCTTTTTTTTGCTCCCTCCCTCCCTCCCTCTCTGATGGTTTTAGCAGAGGTGTGACTCATTGGGCATCGTGCCACAATGTCAGGTAGTGAGGGGCGGGAGGGATGAAGGGAGGTGGAGCGAGAGAGAGAGAGAGAGCGAGAGAGAGATGAAGGAGGGAACAAGGTGGTGAGGCCGGGTGCCAGGCGGGCAGGAGGGATACAGAAAAGGACAAGGAAGAAAAGAGTGGGAGATGGAATGAGGGAAAGATAGAGATAGAGAGCGAAGGAGAGGGGAAGAGAGAGAAGGATTGAGGAGGAAAGTTGTTTTAAGAGTGGTGGGGTAGCGCAGGGGGGGAGGGCGGGGGGGGGGGGGAGATATGCAAAATGGAGTGGAATGTGCGCGAGGGAAAGACTGAGGGCGCAAGAGTGCGATAGAGAGAGAGAGAGGGAGAGAGAGAGAGAAGAGAAGAGAGAGAGAGAGAGAGAGAGAGAGAGAGATAGAGAAGAGAAGAGAAGAGAGAGAGAGGGAGAGAGAGAGAGAGAGAAAGAGACAGAGAGAGAGAGAGAGAGAGAGAGAAAGAGAGAGAGAGGTACCGTACGAGTCAGCGCAAGGCAAACATATAAAGGGAGGGAAGTGAATAATTTCTGCAAACGGTTTCCGTCACGATTCCATGTTTTTTTTCCTCCCTGCTGCATGTTTTGCTTTCCTGTTGCTCATGTTTTTGGCGGCGTGGCGAAGCAAGGACCCATGTAAGCTGACCGACGTGTTTATGTGCAAACCTCCGTTTATGGCTTTTTTAAAAACCGTCCAGTAGCTAATTACCCAGGGGCTCATTAACATATCATTAACATACGGTCCCTGTGTCCAATAAAACGGTGGGTGAGGGATAGAGGGGCGGGATGGAGGGACAGGATGGAAGGGAGAGCTAGGCCAGGTGCGGGTGAATGTGGGTGGAAGGAGGGATGGGTGAAAAAGGAAAGGAGCAGTACAAAGGAGGGGAGAGGACTCACGGCAATGTGGCAATGACTGGCTTACACAGGCAAGGTCATGTGACGGGGCTTGTCAATCATCTGTCTCCCTGGCCCTTAGGCGGGGGCTCTCCGTACTCACAGACACACACACAAACACACACACACACACTCCAAATCAAGCTCACACACACACACACCCTCCTTCAAAGCACACGCTTACACCCATACACACA
The DNA here is from genome assembly GCA_036023535.2 of Galaxias brevipinnis. Taxonomy (NCBI): domain Eukaryota; kingdom Metazoa; phylum Chordata; class Actinopteri; order Galaxiiformes; family Galaxiidae; genus Galaxias; species Galaxias brevipinnis. Next base: position 12,662 of record JAVQIZ010240406.1, on the reverse strand, counting down.
ACCACACACACTCACACACATGATCGGCACAGATCAGAGTCTTGGCTAATGTTAGGGAGATTCTGATGTTCTCTCCCTGTGATGACATTGTACTGAGTGATTTGCTGTACGGCGCCCCTAAAGGTCAGTTCACTGTGAGGACACACACGCTCGCACGTACACACACGCACACACACACGTGCTCGCACGTACACACACACACACACGTACACGAACGCACACACACACACACATGCTCGCACGTACACACACACACTTACACAAAAGCACACACACACACACACACACACACACAAGTGTGCTTTTGAGCTTTGACTCGTGTCCTTAATAGACTTGAGAGTCAGTCCTTATCTCTCCCTTGATGATTGATGATGATGATGGTGGTGATGATGGGGACCATGGCTTCCTTTTTGTTTATCTAGCTATGAGTGTTTCAAGGTCTTGCTGCAATAGTCTTTTCACACAGAAGTGTTTGCATCCATACCACGCTGGTTCCAGAGACTATTACCAGCCACTACTGTGATTCAGAAGCCCCGCTGGTCCAGTTAAATCGATGCTCGTATGGTACAGTTGGATCCCACCCTGTGACAATGGAGCGGCTGCTTCGTCTTTCACTGCTACCTGCATGATCCAGGTGTAGGTCAGCTGGCTGCAGCTCCTCTCAATACTGCCACCTTCAGACCAAACTGTGCCATTGATCGGAGAGCAGCTCTCACACAATGCAACCCGTCTCTTTGTAGCATGGTGTGCTGCTGGTAGTCTGAGCCATATGAAATAGAAACCAGAGCATTTCACGGTCACAGGTTCAAGGGCGCTCATTAACATGGATGGTTTACCGAAAAACAAAACATTTCCTGAGTAAAGAATGTGTTTACTCACAGAAGTATGAGACATTGAGTGAAAAGTTTGTGTGTGTGCATGTGTGTGTGTGTGTGTCCACGAGCTGTGGAATGGAGAGGATCAAAGTTTTCCTTATAGATCTGTATCGCCACTCCCACCTGTTCCCAATGGAATTTCCTTTCTTCCCAGCATGTGAGCGCCTGGCCCGTGCACAACTGTGATGTCTACCTCCGTGTCTGTGTGTCTGCAGACACGCGTGTGACTTTGCATCTGTTACCAGGTGGATATCTGACCGTGTGTGTGTGTGTGTGTGTGTGTGTGTGTGTGTGTGTGTGTGTGTGTGCAGTCTGTTTAGACACGTTTCTGCGACTTGCGGGAATCTTATAATCTGGAGCTGGAATATGCGCTCATGTCTGTGTCTGTCTACCCCCGCTCCACCCTCTCTCTCTCTCTCTCTCTCTATTTCTCTCCCTCTCTCTCTCTCACTCACTCTCTCTCTCTCTCTTTCTCTCGCTCTCTCTCTCTCACCCTCTTTTTTCTCTCTCTTGCCCTCCCTCTCCTTCGTTCTTTGACAGCTCTAATAAGTGCAGTAGATCGGGTTACACCCTTCGATACATGCCAACTACTCCCTATTTTTCTGTTCTTTCTCTCTGTCCCCTTTTTCTTTATTTTCTCTTCCCTTTCTCTGTTTTTTCTCCTTTTCATACAAATACTCACTCTTTCGTTCTTACCAGCAGACACTTTCTCACGAACATAAAAGGCACACACAGACACACAGACACACATACACACACACACACACGCAAACAGACACAAGCGCAAACACACACACAGACGCACTGTCTCTCCAGACCTCTCAGGTTGCTGACATTTTCCATTTTTGAGCATATAAAGTAATAATAATAATATTAACGGGTGTGACAGAGCGAGGGGTCCGTGGGCTGCCATTTGCCAGCCCTCCTATAAATATCCCCCTTTTTTGGGGGGAATCCGAGACGCAGCACAGACGTTGGGGTTTACACAGCTGAGGAGCATGTGGAAGAAACTCTCCATTCTTTTTCTGTCCTCTTCTCCTCCCTTCCACTCTCTCCCTTATTTTCAGTTCTTTCTCTGTTCCTCCCTCTCTGCGTCACTCTCTTCCTCTCAGTGAGTGATAAGGTGGTGGTGGCCCACTGGCCCTGATGCTCCGAGGCGTGGTGTGAGCTGCTGGGGGTGTGGAGGTGAAAGGCAGGGAGGGTGGAGCTGCCTCACTCTTCTCCCCCCGCCCTCCGTCTTCTCATTTGCAGTGTGGTGTTGTCCGACACAATCTTCCCTTACTCCTTTTCCCTGCCCCTCCGGGCCCTCACCCTCACTTACGCTCTCGGCCGGCGCTTTTCTTACCCTGTCTTTCTGTCTTAGTCCCCCTCTCTTTCTCTCTCCTTAACATCTGCTGCAGTAATCACAAGTTATCTCACCATAGGGGCCATCCATGCAGACGTCTGGCCACACACACACAAACACACACACACACACACACACACACACACACACACACGCACACATGCCTGGGCCTGCTCACCCAAGGTCACTGACTAATACACACATTCATGTTATTAATATTCAATAGGCACTGTCGCTGATCCACATGTGTGCCTGATCTGAGGCCCTGACCTGCATACACAGGCACTGAAGTGGTCACGTGGGCACAGACAAAGAATAAATAGAGAGCAGAGATAGAAAGAAAGAGGGAGAAAGAAGGAGAGGTAGAGAGAGAGAGAGAGAGAGAGAGAGAGAGAGAGAGAGAAAGAGTATGAGTGAGGGATGAGAGAGATATAGTCTAAAGACTTCTGTAGCCAATTTAATCCTGCAATTATTGTCTTGGCCTTTGCTTCCCCCTAGAGGTTTGTTGCTATTGGTACAATACATTGTAAACTCGCATTTTCCAAAGTCCTACAGCTACTACACTACAGCTATTTGGGTCCAATCAAATACAAACGTTACCACTTTCTTACATGTGTGTGGATTGTTTAAATACGTACCACTAGGTGTAACAACAGTCATACTATATGACAGGAAGTAGAGTGTGGCCCTGAGGTTTATTTCAAAAACATAATAATAATAATAATAAGGATGGATAATAATAATAATACACATTTAATTTGTAAAACACTTTACATTGTAAAAACAATCTCAATGCACTACAACAACATTTAGGTAACATAATCAAATAAATACAATATTAATAAATGCTTAAACAGAAAAACAGAGAGAAATTTAAAAATAAAATGACAACATTGAAACACCGTTAGCAGAAGGCTTTCGTAAATAGAAACGTCTAGGATAGAGTCTGTGGCATCCTCAGATGGTCTGGAAGTGCATTCCACAGACGGGGGGCTGCAGTACTGAATGCCCGGTCACCCATTGAGCACAGAATGGTTTTGGGGGTAGGAGGAAGCAGGCTGTCCCCAGACCTGAGACAGCCGGAGGGTCTGTGGGGTATGATTAGCTCATTGATGTAAGAGGGGGCATTGCCAAATAGCATGTAGTTCATCTAAAGGAACCTCATTGCACTGTGTTCAAATATGAACTAAGTCATATTTGATCCTGTAGGATTAGATTTTCCAGTAATAAATCGAAGATACCCAAAAAATACACTTTTATGCCAAAGTGAACCAATAGCAAGACACATCAATCTTTGCCCACAAACTGTTGCATTCCATTTTTTATTTTTATTTTGGTTGAGAATTCATTTTGATGTTCTTGGTCTTCCCCTATGCTATTAGGGTTGTAGAACTGCATGCAAGTGCAGTGATTATTTCTACATACCTTCAATGTAACGATATATAAACATATCATAACATAAGATAATGGCTATAACATACAATGATGATAATAATGGCCATCATTGCATGTAGTTTCTTGTGACCTGGTTTTTGTTCTTCTTCTCAAGAGCTAGGATCAATGTCATAGAAAATGTGATGTTACCGTGATCTGTGATTGTGTGATAGTAATTGTGTGGCTTTTGTTTATTTTTCAAAAACAACTTGCTGTTTTTACAAAACACGTAAAGTTAACCCAGGTTTCCAATCATCTTCTTGCTAAAAACGAATGGAATCTGGACTTTTGATGTTTAGCACTTTGTGATTTTTTGTTTTACTCTATCAAGCAGGTGCCACTCTATAGACCTAGCATGCAACAGGTTCGATATTCTGAGTAAGTCTGTACTACACATTGTGCTTTACATGCAAGACTATAAACACTATAAACAATTTGAGATCAGAAGGACAAAATGAGCAGTAAGGAAGTCCAGGAAGGACTGTCAATGAAATATGGAGACATTGTCTGTTTATTATGACTATATTTTTGAGGGCTACTGAAATTCATTCATGCTAATAATGGCAAAATCAGATATAACACATTTGGCAGCTTGCTAATGGCCTAATCAAATGATTGTCAAAAGACAGTAGTCACCTGCACATCGTTGAGTGTTCTTAACCCTGAAGTTTGCATCAATGTTCCGTATAACCAAATTCAGTGAGTTTTTGTATGTGTTGTGTGAGTGCGTCTTTACATCGTCTGAGCGCATTGAAAAATAAAGTGCCTGCATGGATTCTTGATATTGTGCATTAGTAAATAACACATTTTTATTTAAATAACTATTTTTCTCCAGTAGGAGACGCTAACCTACCATAAGTGAATAACTTGTGTATTGGTATTACAGTTTTTTCGTGTTTGGCAAATTGTGTATTAAATACAGTAGGAACCACTGAAATGGTTTCATCTTATTTTAACTATTTTGATCAACAACAAAAAAAATACAGACTAAGTTAAAAGGCACTCTTCACAGAGACCGTAGGTTTACATCGGAAGACAACCTGAACATATGGTCAACACGCAAACTTTTCGAGAAAAGTATAAACATTTTAAATATACCCTTAACTACAAAGCTGAACAGGGAAGTAGAAATGCATGCTCAATGCATACGTTATACTCTGAACACACATTCCATGTGACAAAGTTTGGGTCTAATACTCACTTTGCTGCTATCATCTCCGGCGCTGGTTTAGCTCAATGGTTACTTCTCAATCAATCCGATTACAAACATCGACGGCTCGCGTCGCGGGCTGTCGGTCCAAACCATGGGCGCTGTTCAGCGTTTTCAAACAATTAATTATTTGCGCATTTAGACCAGGTTTCTTTATTACACAGACATCAGTTCTGGTACATTATGGAAAGATAACCATAGTCACAAATAACATGGACAATTTTGATAAAACTGGAACTTTTTCCTCACTATAGATTAGGCCTATTTATGCACCTAACTTGCTTGTGATCGGTTTTGATGGGATTATGGGGTCATTTGTGACCATGGAGATTTTTGGATATATGCTATATATATATCTGGATCAGCTAACGCTTGCATGTGTGCATTAGCGATACTCAATATTTGTAATGATAACGTTGCTGTAACATCTTTATCCACTAGATGGCCCTCCAGGATCACGAATAAAATAAGTCTTTAGGCAAAATTTGGCTTTTACAAGCGTAGTTATTCCCTTTTCCTTCAACCGTCTCAGGGGGCACACATAATTTACCTTAACAGTTGATTTGAATTATAGTTCATAGCTAATCAATGCACATGCATTTTGACGTAAAATCTAATATTGGACCAACTATACCTATCCAACATAAATGGTATGTTTGACATGAAACATGTATAATATCTAACTCAACTAATTATGTAGACTAAACGGGATAGGTAAAAACACTGTAGATGATCACTGTGGTGATAATTTGATAGGCCTTAACTCCATTTTAATTGATATTATGTAAAATGTGACGCCACCCAATTTGAATAACAGCCAACAGCCATTGTAGACTATAGTTATTGTTAAACAGTGAAGTGTATAGTGATCAGTGTGTCATAGAGGCAGACATCCATCAAAACTAACAGCACATATCCTACATTTTTAAAGACATTGGTATTACAGTATTTCCGTGTTTGGCATACAGTCTATTAAAACAGGAATCACTGAAATTGGTTCACATCTCGTCTTTTGATAAAAAAATAAAATACATCAGAAGACAACCGGATCCCATGACAAGAATTTCGTGATGCATAGTCAACACGCAAGCTTATGGGGAAAAAAGTATAGGGCTTTAAATTTGAAATATAGGCCTACTTCAAGGATGAATCTACAAAACTGACAGGAAGTTGCACTTCATGCTCAATGCATACTTTATACACTGACACGCCCTCCTTGTGATGAAGATTAGGCCCCATATTAATTTTGCTTCGGACTCTTCCGGCGCTGGTTTGGCTCAGAGGTTATTTCTCCATACCAAGATGATCGATCCTAACTTGGGCAGCTCGCAAGCCGCTGAGGTTCAAAGCCAAGGGCGCTGTCTAGCGTTTTCTAGGTGAATGCGGCTTTTCCGTTCAGGTAGGTTTACATTCTGTAAAGTTATTCTGAAGTCCACAAATAGCAAGGCAAATATACAGTATTTTATGAAACTGGAACATTTTGCTACCTAGAGCAAAACCTGATCTCAACTAATGTAATTAACTTGATTTTGATCGGTTTCAATGTGATTTGGGGTGAAATTGTCATGGAGATATTGAGGTATAGCTATCTATCTACCTCTGGATCAGCTAACGCTTGCATGTGTGCATTTGTGACACTCATTATTTGCAATGATTACACTGCTGGTGCATCTTTATCCGGTAGATGGCCCTCCAGGATAACGAATAAATGATGTGTAAGGCTACAACGTAAGTTTAATTCTCTTTTCCTACAGCCTTCTAAGAGAGCAGACACATTTCACCTTGACAATTAATTTGGCTGTAGTTCATAGCTAATCAATGCACATGCACATTGACGTAACATTTTATATCGGCCCCTATATACCTATCCAACATTAAGACGTACGTTTCATGTGGGACATTTCATCTCTAACTCAAATATGTAAACCGAGCGGGATAGGTTTAGGTTTTATGGCCTTAACTATATCTTCATTGAATTCAAAATAAGACGCAACCCAATTGCAAACAGCCATTGTAGCCTAAAGTTATTCTTTGTTAATTAAACATTTTTAAGGAACAGTGTCATGAGGGCAGAAATCCAGAAAATCCTTTGATAATTTCCAGTTAGAATTAGTATACTATCTAATCCAATGACAATATTCTGGACTAAAGGGCAATATGATGTGCATGGGGACATTAATCTGACCTTGCAATGAAACTATTTCACAGGCTGTATTAACTATATTATCCCACATAAGTCCTATAATGCTGCACCGACCTCAGACCCTCACTTGCGCAACTTGCGTTGTTGCTGTTTGACTCTTTATTTAAATTGAGATAGGGGGTGTGCTCCCATACTCTCTCTAACTCAAGTAAACCTGTCCGCACACGCACCAACACAGCACCAACAAAGCACACCGAGACAACACATAGCCTACACACGCACAAGTAAACCCACGCATGCACGCACATACTTATGCACAGACAATGTTGGTCAAATGATAGTCGCTTGTCATGACCGAGCCGAGTTCATAGAAAGTATTGGTCATTGCGCCCGTAGACACAAGATGTTGCAAGGTCAGCCTGGGCAGATGAGACTAGACTAATGCTCCGTGTAATGCATGTTAATGTAACTGGCACCGAGGGACTGTCGGTACATCCAAGGATGTGCATTGGGATTATTTATCACAAAACATTTGTATTCTTCTGTTGGGGTGCAGTTGATCCCGGATAGCTGCACACTAATCCTACACTCCGTTAATTAAAAAGCCGAGGAAACCATTGGAACTGGTGTTTTTTCTAAAATGTAATCATTTCTAGAGAAGCTTAACCATCTGCTGGAGGTTAAGTCTGGGAGCAGATTGTGTTTTCTGGTTATTTAAACCTGCGGATTTACTTATTTTACGTAAAGGCGGTTTTCTAGGGGTGCCGAGGAAAGGTGATTTCCATGGGAAAGATGTCGGGGACAACTTTCTTTGGATTGCATAACTGCTTTATCAGAACAAATAAAGAAATTTGTAGCTCGCGCCATGGCTGTAAAATTAGAATGCGACTCATGTCTTTTGAGAGACGGAAAGAGGCGACCGCTCGAAGGGATTTTATACTGTGTGTGCGTTTCTGTGTGTGTGTGTGTGTGTGCCCGATGTGTCCGTATGTGTGTACGTGTGTTTGTATGCGTGTGTGTGTGTGTGATGTTTGACTGACCAGGATTAACGGAGAAAAGATTAGATCTGAACAAACATGTGGCACTCTCTTAAGAGACCCGAGTTGTCCTCTTTGTCTTATCAAAAGAATAACTGGCGCTATGATCCAATAAAGATATTTCATATAGCCTATACTTACATCTGTTGAAATTTCTTACTCAGAGATTTAGTCGGCTCAACGAACCCCCAGCATGTGTCTTGTTTTTCTGTCATCTTCATAAAACTCTAACAGTCAGTGAATAATGTAACATCCATGTGACTTTCATTTAATCGTTGAAATAAATCAAGTGTGATTACAATGTTCTCAAGTATTTGCTTTTATGTTGATTAATTTTGGGTTAATGTTGATACGTGTTCAGATCTACTCAAGTGAATTAAAACCATGTAATGCGTATTTGTTATCCTCATTGTAATCATTTTAGCTTCAAAGTATATCATACCCTCATGCTGATTAAAATTGAATGTCCTAACCCATCATGAATTATTTTAGTAAAACCTAAAGATGTGTTTTGAATAACGGATGGGACTGTTGTGATCATGGGATTGTATCTTCAAAGAGAATCATACTGGCATTAAACTGGAAAGTTTAGTTTTGGTATGAATTTGTTTTCAAGTGTCAATTTACTTTAAATTCCGAAAAATGCTACACACAAAGCCTTCATCGCTTAGCAAAGTGGCCAGAAGAACCCCTGAGAGCAACAGCCTAAAAACGACGTCCTTGATGAAAAAACATTGATGAAGGGCTGATCGAAATATGGTCCTGATGTCTTGACTGAAAGTTTAACTTTTGTGATTACAGAGAGAGGAAAAGCAAAGAAGGGGTTAAGCCTGGTACAATAACTGGACTTGCTGTTCTCGCTTCGCTATCCTCCAATACGGAGCGGCGCGAATCAACGTTCCCCCTCCCTGCGCTCAACACACGCACACGATCACACACACATACACACGCACACACAAAAAACACACACTCCTCCCCACCAGCTCCTCCGAATGTCTAACACACTGGGAAATCAAAGCGCAAGCTTCCCCCGTTCATAAACCACCAGTGCTGCGCGCAGGGAGCACACCAGAGAAGAAAGAAGAGATATAGACATTTTCACATGGTTTCCTCTTAATTCGAAAGTAAATCTGAATTTATCTTCGTGAGTAGTTTTTTCGAAAGTATATCTGAAACCGTTATTGGGCGACAACTGCTGTAAAGCAGGCGTTTTTCTTGTTTTTAAACAAACTAGAGCAAATCCAAAAATCTTTGAATGAGCTGAATAATGTCAGTGAGAGATAAGATTTTTCTGCACTGTTTTCACTGCTAAGGGTTTTACGGGTGCTGTTGAGATGGAGGCCAGGTTCTCGGGGAGCCCGTGGACACCACTTACTGGGCTGGTGATATGCCTGCTGCTCTGTGCGTGTGTGGTGGACTTGGTTCTCGCTCAAATACGGTACTCTATTCCAGAGGAGCTGGAACACGGAGCTTTCGTTGGTAACATTGCCGAGGACTTGGGCTTGGATGTGGCAAAGCTGTCAGCCCGTCGGTTCCGTATCGTTTCTGGTGCAAAGAAACAGTATTTAGAAGTGAACCTGGAAAATGGCATATTATTCGTGAACGAGAAGATAGATCGGGAGGAGTTGTGTGAGCGTAGCCCAAGCTGCTTTTTACACTTGCAAGTGGTAATCGAAAATCCACTGGAACTCTATAGAGTGGAGGTTGAAATTTTAGACGTTAATGATAACTCTCCCAGCTTCCCGTGGAGCGAGTTTAACCTCGATATCACAGAGTCGGCTGCACCTGGATCCCGTTTTCCGTTAGAGAGCGCACAGGACCAAGATGTTGGCACCAACTCTCTCCACTCATACCAGCTCAGTGCGAACGAACACTTTGTGCTGAATATACAGACACGAAACGACGGAAGTAAGTTTGCTGAGCTAGTGCTTGACATACCGCTGGACCGGGAGCAGCAAAAGACGCACGAGATGGTGCTCACAGCTGTGGATGGAGGCTCACCTGTGCGTTCAGGCACGGCGCTTATAACTATATCCGTGTTGGACGCAAATGATAACGTGCCAGTGTTTGACCGGTCCGTTTACCGAGCAAGCCTAGTGGAGAACGCACCGAGGGGGACCCTCGTTCTGAAACTGAACGCTACCGATTTGGACGAGGGATCGAATGGAGAAGTGACCTATGCGTTCAGCGGGCACGCTCCACTTAAGGTGCGGGAGCTTTTTAGCGTGGATCCATACACGGGTGAGATTCGGGTAAAAGGAGTAGTAGACTATGAGAAAGCCAGTGTGTATGAGCTGTATGTGCAGGCTAAAGACAGGGGTCCCTCCGCAGTGGCGGTACACAGCAAAGTGCTGGTGGACATTATAGATGTGAATGATAATGCGCCTGAGGTCATCCTCACCTCCGTTTCTACACCTGTCCAGGAGGACGCACCACCGGGAACAGTAATTGCCGTCATCAGCGTCATGGATCGGGACTCGGGCGAGAACGGGAACGTAGATTGTCAAATCCCTAACAATGTCCCCTTTCAGCTCCACTCCTCCTTTAAGAACTACTACACTCTGGTGACCAGCGAGTTTCTGGACAGAGAGGCGGTGGCCGAGTACAATATTACCCTAACAGCGCGTGACCTGGGCACCCCGTCGCTGTCCACCAAAAAGATCATCCTGGTTCAAGTGTCTGACATTAACGACAACTCCCCTCGCTTTGCTCAGCCCTCTTATACAGTGTATGTGACAGAGAACAACGCTCCGGGCGCTTCAATTTGCTCAGTCACAGCATTCGACCCAGATTCTAATCAGAATGCATATCTGTCCTATTCTATTCTGGAGGGTCAGATCCAGGGCATGCCTGTGTCCACTTACGTCTCCATCAACTCCGACAACGGAAATATTTATGCGCTGCGTTCCTTTGATTATGAACAGCTAAGGAATTTTCAGATACAGGTTAAAGCGCAGGATGCAGGTTTCCCCCCTCTCAGTAGTAATGTAACCGTCAACGTTTTTGTTTTGGACCAGAACGACAACGCACCTATAATTGCGTCCCCGGTGCCGAAAAACGGGACCGTGGCCACAGAGGTGGTTCCACGTTCTGTTGACGCTGGGTACCTTGTTACCAAAATAACAGCCTTAGATGCAGATGCAGGGCAAAATTCCCGGTTGTCCTACCAGGTGCTTCAAGCAACGGACCCGGGACTGTTCAGTGTGGCCCTATACACGGGCGAAATAAGGACAATTCGCCGGTTTGTTGAGAAAGACGCCACGAGACATAGACTGGTCATATTAGTCAAGGACAATGGCCAACCACCGCTCTCCGCTACCGTATCTATCGTCCTATCTGTAGTCGACAACGTACCCGAGTTGCTGTCAGATTTTGGTGACCTCACACTCAGCCCACAGCCCCCCTCCAACCTCGCGCTCTACTTGATCGTGTCACTGAGCACTATCTCGCTAATATTCCTGGTGGCTATTATTGTGCTGGCTGCGGTCAAGTGCTACAAGGACAGGGGAACAATCAGCGGCTACAATCTTCCTCCTTTTGCCTGCTGTTGTTGTGGGGGCTTCCAACCCGAACCACCCCCCGAAGTATTCAAAAAATCCAACCTTAACCTACAAATTTCCTCTGGGGCGAAAGTGCCCACAAACTGTATGGAGGTGAATGGCAATAGCACACTCTCACAAGCTTACTGCTATAAAGTATGCCTGACCCCCGAATCGGCAAAAAGTGACTTTATGTTTCTAAAGCCGTGCAGTCCAAGCAGCACCCCGAAGAACAACGAGGCAGACAACTTAGCATGGAACGCGCAAAACCGGAGCACATCGGTGAATAACGGTGCCACCACTCCAAATGAGGTAGAGCAACAGTAGCCCATTCTTTATAGATTATACGTTTTGCTTTGCACTCAAAAACAGATACACTTTCTGTGTTCATGTGGGATAGGCTAGATAACCTTTATCAATCTAGACTGCCATTGTCTCGATGAAGGTCATATTATTCATGAGAGAGTCGACGGGGAACTTGATAATACTGATTTAAAGGGTCCACTTTAAGACTATTCATTAGTCTAGATATAAGATACAAATCCATTATTGGTTTATTCAGATTGTCTGCAAATAGTTACACGTGACCTATACATGAATCTATTCAGTGTTTCATCTGATCACGTATAGCAGACCTATTGATTGTAGAGTGAGAGGGGCAAATCATGCCTATTGACTGCATGTTTCTTGGCGTCTCTGTCTTCGCAAAATGGACTGTTTGCGAGCCAAAGTAATCGTCTTCTGCATGAAACGGAGAGAAGATATAGCCTACACGGAAAAAGTGATTATACTGTTATCGATGTATATTCTTGGATCAATATCACGCACTATATTCCTTCATAACAATGTATTGATATGCTTCATACCGTTTGTGACAGGCCAGTTTACTTTCTGACTGCCGTTCTGTGACTGGCACAATTAGCAGTCTGTTTTAAAATAGAATTCGTACATACAGCCTACTGATGCAATTAGGGACAAGCTTGCTTATTATGAGGGCTTACCCGGGGGGCCACCAGTTTGAATTGAGTGGGGGGGGGGGGGGGGGGGGGGGGGGGGGGGGGGGGGGGGGGGGGGGGGGG
>JAVQIZ010240381.1:0-20188 GCA_036023535.2 Galaxias brevipinnis | reverse complement strand
GTGTGTGTGTGTGTGTGTGTGTGTGTGTGTGTGTGTGTGTGTGTGTGTGTGTGTGTGTGTGTGTGTGTGTGTGTCTATCCTTTCCACATACAACACCGACAGGACAAATAGCCTTTCACCTGAAGTGCTGTGTCAGATGAACGGGGCTCTTTCACCCAGACTGTAGGCGGTCCCCCTGCATTGAAAGAAAGAGAGAGAAAAGAAAGAAAGGTGTGCTTGTTTTGGTTGATTGTTGCCCGCTTCTAGCCCATGTGTTCCACCATGCCGCTGCCAGGTACAATAGGCTTTTGTGCTCTAAAATCTCTGTGCTCCCTCTGTGTTACAGGGGTTACAGGGAGTGCTGAGCTGCAGTAGAGGTCAAACACAGAGCTTACATTGGTTCTCGTTATCCTTCCATCTGCCCCCGAGCACACACCTCTGTCAAGGGCTTCCCTGACACGCCTCCCTCCCTCACCTGACATGCTGGGGGCAATTTCAGCTCCCTCAATCTGGCAGAGGTCCCAAATTATTTGAATCTTGCAAACACCGCTCACACGTGATGTCAAATTAAAGATAAGCTTCATGGAAAATAGAAATGCCCATAGAGGACCATCAAATTGCAAATGGAAGCCTCACTAGTGAGGTTCTTGGTAAAGCTTCTGAAGGGAATGTAAGCTGAGAAAGTGGAGCATTTTGCATTTCAGCCCCTTAGAGTTGCCTCAGTGCATTTGAACATGTCTGAGATGATTAGCGAAGACCGAGACCCTGCTTCATAAGCAACCTAGTAGATTATTCATGATGGTGCAGAATGGCATGGAGGGGGGAAATCATGGCTTCTGAGGAGACGGCTCATCTGAATATTCTCTGACAGCTCTCAATAGTCGAATTTAAACAACTCCCCATCTTGTAACGCTGAATAAATCAACACAGACACCAAGCGATTTTTAACTACAGAAAACTACACTGCAGGACGAGGAGCTTTTTTTTTTACTCTTGGATAATTTAAAGGCTCGGCACGGGGCATTGTGGGTAACGCGTTAGCCGTGTCATCACCCAGCCCCCACCACCTCGTTGCTCTCCAGTTGTACTTGGACTCATCCCTCGTTCGGCTCAGATTGATGGGCTGTATAACGGGCAGCATTTGACTAAGGGCTTCAATTATCTCCAAATCAGGGCCAGCATACTAAGCGGGTAGATAGATGTGTCACTGCTGCTGTGCCCCCTGCTATTGATCCACTGCTCTGATCCGACAGGCTGCCTTCAGTGTGAGGGCTTCTGGCCACATACTGATGTGCAGGATCACGCAGAGTTTTAAGCTGGATCCACTGTGAGCAAATAGATACAGCTCTCCTCCCCATTTCAGCTGTACGAAAATTAGTCTGCTATCTTTCCTATTCCATTGCTGACAGAGCAGCCATGTTTATTTCTGGTTCAGTATAAACACGGCTCTGCAGGGCAGATCTTTGAGTCACAATACTTTCCGTCTTACGGCAGAGTTGTCAAGTGAGACTGTAGTTAAGTAGGCCTAGGTGTTGTTTGATTTTCTGGTCACTCAAAGCTAGTTAGGCTCAAGCCAAGACCTGTCTGATGATAAGGCTGTCAGATGAGAACGTCAGACTTTCTCTCTGTCTTTCTTGCTCCCTCTCTTTTTTTGCTCTCCCTCTCTTTTTTTCCACACACACACACACACACACACACACACACACACAGCGTGCTCCCTGTGCCGCATTGAAGCATGGCATGCCCTTAGTAGGAGGAGAGTGCTGGTGAGCAGATGAAATGTGCCTCTGCTCTCTCTCTAATATAAACATCCCGCAGTGGCACCATGGGTGTTTGTGTGTATTTATGTGCATTTGTGTGGGAGTTAGTGGAAGAAAATAAGGATTCGAGTCCTTCCAAACACGTGAGACCTCCTCTCATCGACGTGTAAAGCCACTTAACGTTTGTGTCCTCTGAGAGGCTATGAGGAATCTGTCAAGTATCCCGATTTGAACTGTGAGTCAGTGTGTGTTCAGGTTATGTAACACTGTCAACTTGTGTTCATGGTCTCTTTTATTTGGATGATGTTTTGTGTTTCTTATGTTGCCCTAGTAATATTTATTCTACAATACAGAAAACTATGTATGTCCTTGACATAGGCATAGTTGTGTGTGTGTGTGTGTGTGTGTGTGTGACCACAAAGAAGTATGAGTTCTTGCCTGAGCGGCATGTGATGAGGAATGAAGGGTAGTCCGGGTATTCATGGTTGCTCTGAATGTTCGAGTGGTTTGGTGGGCCGTCTGAGCCTGAGGGCTCGACCCAGTGAACCTATGGATGTACTAGTTACCTAGCATTATTGGAACCTCTTTAACATTGCAGAGAATAAACATCCAATTTGGGCGTGACCACACATTTGTGTCCAACTGCTTAGTGCGTACTCAAGGACGCTTGTTTCATTTTGTGAGAATGCTGTTTTCTCAGAAAGTAAGTTCACAAATGCAGTGTAGAATCTGTATATTAAGTCTTTTTATGATAAAAATCATACACTCTTAAGTGTAAAGTAAAAAAAAAAAAGGCTTTTGTTGTGTTGACACTGATCTAATTATCACATTAGTAACATTAATAGTTTTGTGAAAATGTGATCCTGCTAGATATAAGCTTTGATGTTTTTGTCCAAAGCACTACTTTGATTGTTTGCAGTTTAATCACAACATTGAAACCAGAAGGGGATACTTAGTGTAATAAAATGTCAAAACATTTGCATTGACATGGGAAGAGGGGCATTTATTTCATCCTCTCAGTATATCTTGAGATGTGTTAGTATATAGGCCCTACACTTTGACTTACTGCCCTCACTGCATTTCGAAAGACTACTTGTATGGGAAGTCAAACTTCTGGTTCTACCGTAACATATTATTTAATACATTTGCGAGTAACCAACACCTCATTGAAAGGGTAAATCTTTAGGATATCTAGGACAAAATTGTATTTTCTTGCACACCATTTAATGACTCAACTTGTGCCATACTGGGTGCCGGGTGCAATTTATCTTGTTTTCAAAACCTGTCTTTAAGGTATCTAGATGATTTGAATGGCCTTGTGATTACATACAGTCACTACAGAATAAGGTCAAGAGAGAAGCAAAACATTAAGCTTTACATTTTCCAACCTTTTGGAGCAAAAGAAAATTGAAGATAATGAATCTCTGAAGATTACGATCACAGTATTGTCACACTGAACCTCTGGTGTCATGATTCTTTAAGTCATATACCATTCACTCATGCATCTCACTGCTGTTATGAATACCAATCTACGTCATCAGTCATTACAGCTCAGGGCAATAAGTCAGGACTCGTGGCACAGGCAATCAATGGTGTTGTGAATAAGTTAATTGGGAATTTAACAACACCAGATCTTTAGCGTAGCTTCATTAAACAAATGAGCTTCCTTTTATAGTGCAATATTTTAGACCTCCAGCTCCATATGCAACAAATGTGAAAAAGAAAATTAATAGAATTACAAGGCAAGGACTCCTTGTGGGGAACTGAAATCCGGAGTTATCCTCGCTGATGAACGGAAACAGAACGGGAATATGAAACATGCTAATGAGATTTGAAGCAGGGTTCTTTTTCTCTTGGCTACCCCCCCCCCCCCAATACCAGACTCATTGTCTGAGTGGCTCAGAAGAGATGTCTGGTGTGCAGAGCAAATCCTACTATCTACACGGTCTTGCCAGCTGCGTTTTTCCCGTTGTTCTTTTACCATGCGCCACGCAGTGTTTTGTTTGTATTTGGACTCAAATCAATGAATAAACTGTAACGAAACTCTCCCGATGTGAGTCTTGGTCAAGGACAGTCTGTGTGCCTTCGTCCACGCTGACTTGTGTCCCTGCGGTGATGTGACCTTGTGTCATAAACGCTTGGATCCGCTAACAGCTTGGGTCCCAGATGTCGCATAATGCTGCAGGCGGCTCGGGCACACCGACCACAATTCTTTGAAGGTGAAGGAGTGGAGGAGACTTTGAGGCAGACAGATCAATCACGGTCGCAAACAGTACGTGGCAGCAAATTCCTGCAGTGTAAACAATAAGAATGAAGTTCCTGTGTTCTGTACGAGCATTACGGGTTCCATTTTTATCACCAAGGGTTACAGTAATGCATTTCATTTCGGCTTACAGCTTGTGACAGTTGTTAATGTCTCTGATTAGATTGAACTCGACTCCTGGGCTGTAGCTTTTGCTCCGCACTGTGACTGGGAATACACTGCTAGACTGATGCGCTCTCGTCATCTTAGTGGGTAATCACATGCAGTGTTGTGGGGCCTCAAGACTACTGCGACAGACATGTTCAACGTGTAGTAGCCATTAATGTAGCCTATAGTATGCAGATAGCATGTTTATATATATATATATATATATATATATATATATATATATAATTTTTTTTTTTGTGTCTTTCATGTGTTTACATACTTGCATGTCTGAATTCCAGTTCAACCTCTGTGGGGAACCATATATTAACAGCTGCCTCATGTCCCCTGCTGATTAAACTTTCAAACAGAAAGGTAATATAAATGCTAAGCATGAGGAGGCTGTTTTTAGTGCCTTGGTTGGAATGTTGAGAGGCTCTTTTTTCCCCCCATTGTTTAGCAGCGTGACTGCTAACCTCGACGTCAGCACACGGTAATTACAATGTCACCTCGACAGGGTTTACTGTTATTATTGCGGGTGTGTGCGGCAGTGATCTGACTGCTGTTATCTGCATGCTGTAATGGAGCTGTTCGCCGATAGCTAGCTAACTGCTTATTATTCCAGGCCTATCAGATCACAAAGGGCATCAAGGGGAGAAATGCAGAGCGGGAGAGCTTAACACACCCAACCACGCCTCCATCCTGTCATGCCCTGTGTGTGGGTTTACATCTTCAGTCAGACGTCACATCCACTGCCATGAAGCACCGTCTGCCCAGCACATCGAGTGGCTTGCCTCCGTGTTGCCGGGGAAAGGATTCACGTCACGGCAACGTGGCTCCCCAGCCTAGATCTGAGGGAACCATGCATGATCACAGAGACACCAATTAGTCCAATGGACAGGTCCCTTCCTCCCTCAACCCAGCCCCTACCCCGCCGCGTGCCGCAGCCCAGCCCTCCACACAAAGAGGCCCATATGGCATGGCCCCGTGCCACCCTCTCCCATGGGCGGACGGGCTTGTGCTCCAAATGGGCTGTGTGGGGGAGCGGCTAAGAGCTGCGGGCTCTGTTGTCATAGTGTTTGTAATGTAATATCTCAGTCAAGGCTTAATCTTGTGATTTGATACAAGACAGGCGCAGCGCTCTCCTCTGCCATACAGACTGACACACCCCCTCTCCTCGTTCTTCCTCATTCTCTCTTTTCTCAGCACTCCACCACTGTATATTCTGCTAATTTGGACCTCTTCCTCAGCTCATTACCCTGCAGTGTTTTCTCTGTTGGTGGAAGAGTTCCTTAGATAGCCATGCTTGCAATTTGTGGCTGTGTAGAGAGAGTGTGTGCGCTTCTTTCTTTGATGGAACTGCTCGAGCACACTGAGTTTTAAGCTGTTGCCTAATTCTGTTGCTAGTGTCAAACTATGAATACAGTGGCTAGCTTTAGCTGGTTTGGAATACCCACTAGCCAGCTGTTGTGCTTCAGCTAGCAGTGTGACAGCAGTGTCCATTTGCTTGGCATGGAAGATGCCTTGTTGGGCCTGCGAGGCACTCCTTCTCAAACGCTCCGATGTGTTTGAAAATGGTCCCCAAAGCTCCCCATCTTGGAGTAATGCGCTGTCATTCTAATTGGACTTTTTATGGAGTTCTGTGGCCATTAACGTTTATGGCCACACTTTTGAATCCACTGTTGAAGGCAAAGTGACCAAAAAGCTGTCGATAGTGCCTATAAACATAAGGCCTTTGTTTACCGCATACATTATTCATTTGCAAGCCTTTGCCATGTAAATGTCACACAAACTGATATTAACTGGTACGCATGTTTTTAGTCACAGCTCCTCTCTCAAACGGTTTTCTTAGACTGTGTTGTTTAGACACATCTCCACATTTGTCCTTGGGCTAAATTCCCTAAACAGCTTGACCTGGCTGAAACGTTCATGGAGTCCTATAGCAATCTGACAACGACTCCTGTGAATCGCTTTACGCTCCTGCGTCTTGATCCCTTGAGATAAATACAGTGAAGGCCCATGGCTATAACTCAGGCCGGCCTCTGTGAGGACGAACCACCCTGCGAGGGCACCTGACACACAGCATTTTCATATTGATTTATGTTCCTCCAGGATGTCTCCTAAGGGTGCAAGGAAATTGGAAAAGCTATGTTGGAGGTGACAATGTATCACAGGCCGCGGCAGCAGACCAGTCCTCTAACGAAGGGGGCAGTGTCCTTCTCAAACCACTGAGGTGTGGTGCGGCCTCTTCTCCTCTGGACTCCATCCCAGAACGCCCAGCTCCTGCTGATCGTCCAGCAGCCATAACTTTTACAAGGGCATGTGTTAACCCTAGTAGAACAGATAAAGGGTGTATAATTGAATTTCCGTTTTTGTGGAAATAAAAATAAAACTATAATTCTGAATGAAATGAGATGAGCATCTAATTCATTCTGCCAGCCTCAGCGTATGAGCTTAATCTTTACCGTGGAGAAATAATCTGCGCTACACACCGCATTACACAGAACATTAGGTAAAACAATGCAGGTGTTTGATTTGCACTCAAATGGGTCAATATCTATGACATGCTCCTTTCATGTACGGAGTGGGGGATCTCACCTTTGACCTTTTTTTAGTTCTTTTTCTGTTTTTTTCAGTTTTGTTTAAGGCCTGCAGTAGAGGCTCAGTCCAGGATGAGCTGTTGCATTACAGTACTGCAGCATAAATGGTTCCTCTTGTCTTAGTGTGGAGCTAGGCTTTGGTGGGACACATTGTGTTTATTTTTAAAACCTGAATGACTGGCTGCTGCTCTACTCTATTTGTCAACATACATTATTGTTTAGAAGCTGCATGACTGCATCCTTCCAGCTTTACTTTCTAAATCCGCTTTCCGTTCTGCCTTTTGTATTCTGTTTTAGCGTTCCAAGCTTTGTGTTGAGCAAGTGCAAAGTTTGGAACTTGTATAATTGTAACAGGTGTGTGGCTAGGCTGGCGTGACACTGACTGTGACATGTTAGTGAGGGTCTTAGGACACAGGCATTAAGGCAGCTTCGTACAAACAATGTCCAAATTGCTCCAACCCGAATGTTATTGTTCTTCATCATCCTTTCTCCTCTGGTATTCCAACTACTGTAATTGCGGTGCCTTTTAGCGTTGACACTTAGAGACTCAGGAAATTATTCTGCTGCTTGCAGATTGTGGTAGTGAAGGGAGTGGAGGATGGTTGTGGAATTGTTGGGTGTAGTGTATCCGTAGTGACAGGCTCTCATTATCTTGGCCAGGGGCTTCAAAGAAAGAAAATTACATATTGCCTCAGAAGAATGTGACTAAGATTTTGGCTATTATGACAGCGAGTCCAATCTGTAAAACAACGGAGTTAGGATTTGTGTCAAAGTACTGGGCTCCAGGAGAACCTGTTTTGTCTATATTTTACAAGTCTGGCATCTTTACATGTATTAGACACAGCCTAGGCGTTTAGAAGCATATAGAATGCTATGCAAAAGGTCTTTGAATTTGTGAGCAAACATTTATTTAGATTGAAGTAACGGCTAATGTTTTTGCATGGAAAAGCAAGCAGAAATGTTAAGAAATCTCATTTAATTAATAGAAGAAGCTATAAAAAAACGAATAAGTATAAAACTGTGCTCGGTGGCAAATGTCAGCAATTGCATTTAGCGCTCCCAGAAAACCTTTTTTCAGAGAATATGAGAACAGCTTTTTAAGGGATGATATCCGGTTTCAGTTGTGTACATCCTACTTAGTGCTGCCTAGTAATAAAACTGTAGTGCAGCATTAGGGCGGGTGGAGCTGATAGCAAGCTCCATCTTGTCACAGTGTTCCAGTAATGTCTTGCACAGGGCTCACCCTGTCTGCTCCTCCAGCCTCGTGCTCCGACACCCTGCCCAGCCCTACTGCCCAGGCACACCTGTTAGTAGAGAGTGCGGGGGTGTTCCACTTCAAACAACCAGACCCTCGCTAAACACAGCGTTACACTACGAAGGAGGTGTACATGGAGGCATGGTGGGAGGCTTGTTCACAGTGTCCCTCTCCTATTCAATGTCAAGGCAGCACGGCAGACGGATCCCGCCCGCGCCGCTCCATGCTCCGGTGGATTCAGACTGGGCATGGGAAAGGTCAGGAGCCATTCGACGCGCGGTGTGACAGTGCTAATGTCTCAGTGCGGTGTTGCAGGGATACACAAAGCAAATTTCTATATTTAGCAGGTGTGCCTCTGCGTCTGCTGGGGATTGCTATTCCCTACGAGCCTGTGCGATTCAGGAGGGAAGCGAACTGGGGTGCTCCTTTCGCTCGTCTCCGTCAATATGTCAGACGGAGCTAGCAAGCCGAGCGTGTCATGGTTTAGACTGCTTAGAGCCGGGGGTACTAAGTGAGTGGGCTGAGCTGGGCCTTCTTTCTCTTCTTTTGTCTCTCCCTCTCTCCTCTCTTCTCTCTCTTACACTCAGGGGGGGGGGGGGGGGGTGTAAAACTAGGTTTGCTGGGCTGGAATGCAGCAAGAATGCGTTACCTAAGCAGCAGCAATCCTATTTCCCAAGCCATCTCTCCACAGCATGCTTGGGCTTGAGGCCAAGCTGCCTGTCTGTCAGGATCCATCAGCACTAGGCCACCAGCTCCGACTGAGTAGAGGAAATGTAGCAGAGAAATGACAAGGCTCCGGGGGACACAGAGGCGCGAGGGCCTGGAATTTGCTTATGGGGAGGAGCAGCTGTAGTGCACAGGGAAACAAACGATGCCTTGATGTGTGTCTGCATGGGAAAGGTTTGAAGAGATGCAAAGTGCTTTCCATCAGGGCTTCATTGAACCTGTCAGTTTGTCAGTAAGTATGAGAAGACGGTTGAGTGTGTTTGTGCTTGCCAATAGGGCCGATGATGGTAACATCCTCTCCTTATAACCCCCCCCCCCCCCACACACACACACACACACTCACACTTTACTCAGACATGTTACTCGATTTAACTCCCAGTAACGCTTTGCATTGCACTCACGATCCCCGACGCCACGTCCCCTTACAGTAGAAGGTGCCCTGCTTTTATAATGGCTGTAGCAACGCATGGAAAGGACAAGAGGAGCATCTAAAGGTTACCCAGGCGAGTCTTCTGCAGACATGATAACGCGATGTCGTCGTGCCTGTACGGAATGGACGGGTGCTGGCGTTGGGTTGGGCTGACAGACAAATAGCCAGCTGAAATGCTGTTACCCTGGCAATGTGAGTGCCTAGTTCTCTGGCTCTGTCAGGAGATGACACATGGAGGAGAGCAGGAGAGCTGTCGGTCCCTCCTCTCAACAACTAAGCCAGAAAATCAGCCCAGTCTCTCGGGCTAATTCATACTCTGCTCGGTTCAAGTGTTAAGTTGATGTGCTGTATTGAATTAGCAAGTCATGCACATACCTAGATGTGTATACACCTCTTTTTGACTGTTTACCTTCATGTCTCTCCTATGCTACAGGACACTGCCCTTTGCCTTTAATAATGCACACAGACCAACATAGACAGACACAAACAATTGAATGTGCCTTTTGAATGATAACTAGATGCCTCGCTAGCCAGATGAGCGAGAGGCTGAACTGACCAACACTGTTGTTTCTGCATGTAGAAACGTGTGCTGGGCAAGGGGAATATGACCTGACTAACTCAGGGCAGCATGGCATTTGCAATGGGATTGTAGTGGCGTTCCGCTAGCTTTCCCCTTCTATTGAGAAAGCCCCCTCACAACAGTAAGCCAAAACAGAGTATAAGAAATGGACATGGTTATCAGTGCTAGTGAAAGCCTTTCTGAGAGATGTAACTTGGTAGGCTTTGATCCTAGCATTGGACAAGGTAGCTTGTGCACCCCCTATTTTAAGGCAGCCACACTGCAGAACTGAAAAGCATTGCAATGTATTGTGGTCTCTTTCTCCCTGCATGTCCCCTAAACCATAATTTCCCTCTGTACGAATGTATTAATTTCCTCTGCCTTAATCCCTCCTTCCTGTTTTCCTTGCCTTGTCTTTTGGCCTCCCATCTTTCTGTCTTGCTCTTTTTTCCGTTATCTCAACGGACTGCTCTGTCACGTGCTGTTATAGTAAAAAAAAAAGAAAAAAAAAGGAACTATGAGCTGTTACCATGGCAACTGCTTCCCAAGGCTAAGCCTGTGCTAGTCGGCACACTCATTCACACACACACACACCCTCTTGCTCCCTCTCTGTTTCTCACAAACACATTTCCCCTCTCAACACTCTTCACATAGATTAAAGATGCTTCACCACACGAACAGAGAAAGTGAGCGAAAGCCATAAACCCAGATACACTTGTATTGACATCTGGGTTATTTTAATGCTTCAAGGATGCCCTTGTGCCTGACTGATTAATTATGTGTACCAATAGATTATTTATTAAGCTGTTAGATATCTCTGCTCTATACCTGCAGGCTGTTTTCGATAGCTCTGCAGGGATACTTACCGTCACCTGAAAAGAAAATGATCTTTCTATACTATTCTTGCAGGCTGGGTAAAATCACGCTCAGCAATATAGTATTATCTTTCTACCTTTGTACTGAGATGCAACCACTTATTTCTTTTTGACGTCATGTTCTTTACTTTTGCGCCGATATTGGATCCTTCCTTTTTAGCCACAGCCACGGACTACTTATTTCTGCTATATCTAAAAGGACTTTTAATGTGTGGTGCAATTCTTTGCCGCAGAAGCCTATTTTCTTAAGTAGTTTGGTTGTTGATATTGCCACAAATCCACGCCATCCAACTTCCACAGGACACACCTTCGTTCTCCAGGCTCGCTGTTCTGCCTCAGCTGCTAATGCTCCATAGCAGCGTTTCTTTCTTTCGTAGGCCTCGTCTATTGCTTCTTCCCACGGGACTGTCAGCGCTACACAATTTGCTGTGTGTTGGACCAGAGTAATAAGTCTAGTCTTAAGTTGACTGTTAAAATCTCTGATGGGACTCTCAGTTGTGGACCAACTCTGCTAGCATTTTCCAATCACAAGCTTCCTCGGCTACCCTGAGCATTGTGCTATATATCTTCCTTCCCTGAACCCCCTCCCGGACCGGGTTAATGTGGTGTGTGTCGCCCTCTGCTCTCATGACAAGCCCTTCTCTCTTTCTTTCTTTTTCTCTTTCTGTTGGAGGACATAGTCGTGTCCTCCCTGCGTTTCAGAGATCCTGGCGGCTGGGTGTCCATGGGCTGGCGATGTTCTTGGGTAATGGGGTGAAGCAGGATATGAATGTCTTCCGAGGTCTTGGTTTTTCACCGCTATATGACATCAATTCTTTTTAATTTGGTAATTAATCACAGTCAATGAGAAAGATGTCTGGATAAAAGACCCATTTCCCGGTGATGAATGATGGCATTGCAGAGAATTGCATTATCTGTGTGTGTGTGCGTGCGTGTGCGTGCGTGTGCGCATGGATGTAGGAGTGTGCTCCTTTCAATCTGCAAGGTTCAGAATTTATAGGCTAACAAATTATTTGTAACCATGCATAGCCAAATCATTCAAGGCCAGTTCAGAGCTACATATTGACCCAAGCATATGAGTGAATGTTGACTTGTGCGCTTGTCAATTTGCGCAAAACTAAATATGAAAATGAACAGATTGATAGTGATCAGTAGAGTAGACAATAACACGAGTACGTTCGGAACGTTCCCTTTGTGAAGGACATCAACTCAAATTTTTTAAAAGACGTAAAAAGATAAGCCCAACCTTATGTGATTAAACCCAGATGGGCGTTCTGTGAGATGAAACATCCGTGTTTGTTTTCAATTGGATAGCCGAATGGACAGCGCACCTGTTGGGTACACAGTGTAGACTGAGTCCTCAGGCACTGTTTGATTAGTGGGAGCTCCCCTCATCTCCACTGATACACATTTCCTATGTGTTTACTCTCTTGGCCATTGGAGCACTATCCCACGTGAGGACTGCATGTTTACATGGTGCCTTGCCTGGCCGTCATCTCTGCTCATGTCAACCACTTGGGAGAAATGATTTAGCAGCCTGTAGCCCTGAGCTCAGCTGGATCATGCAGTCAGGGGAAATTAGCCCCTTAGCGGACACACCACTCATGCCACCCCATTTTCTCAGAGGAGGGGGAATTCATTTCTACCCTTCTTTGTGATTGTAAGTAATGAGACTGCAGTGGATGTGATTGCGCAGGGGGAAGTAAGGGGCTTTTTAAACTTCTTTAACCACACACAGTGGGACTTCCTGCTATCCTGTTCCTGGAGGAAAAACCCATATCGCTTTGTCTCAGTGCATTATGTGGGTGTTGGACCTCGGGTCAAACAGGGGTCGAATTAGATACAGGCCTCTGAGGTAGACCTATTGCCTGTAACATTCGGAATGCAACTGACATCCCTTCTTCGCAACGGATAAGCAGAAGAAAGTCCCATAGAGGAGTGTCCTAAATGAGATTTGTCATGTCTCCCTTTTTATTACGGATCATAGGGGAACGAGTTTAAAGGAATCATAGGCTCCTTTTTATATTAATAGATTATCAACACATTTCTTCTGATTGCACATTGTAATGTTTATGGGAGAATGAAAAATATGCGGTTCAGTTTGCCTGCCACCAGGTACAATCTCCCTCAAAGCTGTGACTAATTGCTTTATGGCACAAAGAAGTGCGTCACTAAATCAGGAAGAGATGCCCCTACTTGGAGTATAGTCATTGATCGTGCTAGTGAAATGCAGTGACCACGAGCATTCTGCATGTCTTTGCACAGTTAGGGAAAATAATTACACTAAACAAACGATAGGGGTCGCCGAAATCACCTCCTACACATGAACTGCCTCTAGTAACTTTAAGTGTCAGAGGTGTCCTTCATCTGGAAATGAATTAACCTTTTTGAGTGGGGGTTCACGAAAGAGAAGTGGAGATATCATGCTGAAGCTAAATTGGCTCTGAAATCCATCCACTCACCTACATGGTCCCATCCTATGCACATGCAAAAGAAGGTGCTCCCTTCACCTCAAAATGGCTCCTTCCTCTCACGCCACTGTTAAGCTAGTATTATTACAATGTGACTCACAAGCATTAATGACAGAGCCACTCATTAACTTAACCTAACTCAAGAGCAGATTTATCTTTGTCATGGTCTCTACTGTCTCAAATTTGTCGAAATGACCAATTTAGAGTTCAAACTGAGAAGGGAGCAGCGAGCTAGCTTGCTGTCAGATTTAATTAGGGGACTTTTAGGTAATTATCGTCCTAGCACTTGACTTATCTCGCTTTAATAAAAAAAAACATCATTATCTCAGTCAGTGAGGGATTTTTGATAAATGAACGTCCTTGGTTATAATGTGAAATTAGAAAACAGGATACTTGAGTCCTGAATTTTAGAATCAGATATTAAAATCATAAAATCATTAAAGCATGCAAGGAGTTGCAGGCCATACAAGGTCAATAAAAGCACACTTGCAAGTATGAATATTTACAATCTCATAAAAAATACTGAAACAACAGAAACATTTCTAAGCAAGACCATGGCTGGGTTGGTGTAACATGACAATGTACTTGGCCTTGGTTCTAGGATCTCAATAATTTCCACTTTATCTATGTGGCTCTAGATTATCCTGAAATGTTATTAAATCAACCATCAAAATATACATATATTAAGAATAAACAATATTATATCAGTCTTAGTCATTTAGAGAACCAACAATGAAACAGAATCAAATTGTTTTTGAAAATTGCATGTGAGGTTACTTTACAAGTATATTCTCTGAGTATCAATGCTGTTGATCCTTTGTTTTTCTAACATACTTTGTACATTTGCTAGAGACGCATCTGGAAAGGCAAATTTAAATTCCCACAAGTCAAAATCAAAACCTGAAACATACAATGTGAAAACAACAAAACATCAATAATCTAAAATGTCAAGGCAGACAAATGATCTGTAGACACAAGCCTTTTACTGTGTTTACACAGACTTCGGCAAAGAGCAAGATGCTATGACATATTTTGATGCAATAATAACTCTGTCTTGACATTTTGAAATGCCATCATGATGGACCATTGAGACGCTTTAAAAATATGTTTGTTCTTGTGTTGTCCGCAGGTTAGTGTCAAGTTGATTTGCCAATAGAGCCGGGCCTGGAGTCCGAGGGTAAGACCGCTGCAGTAATCCCCCCCAGAAAGCCAGGGGAACCAGAGGGCATGCAGGACTCCGGCGGCAAGATGGCCAAACAGGTAGTAGTCCAGGCTAGGCATAGGAGCCACCACAAAGTACTTACCAAGCACAGTGTTCTTTCTTTTTAACCTATTTTTAAACGGTTTTGTTCTTTATTTGGTTTGTATGGATCCCATGCATTGATCAGACTTTAACTTTAAGTTCAAACACTTCAAATTCAACAAATCACTTACCATTGTTTTACGTCTCTATGTTAAGGATCAGGACTCCAAACTGCTGGATGACCACAGAGAGACCGATGACACATCAGAAAAGACCTCTCCAAATAAAAACCCCAAATCCCCCCAGAGGAGCTCCAAACGGCCCAAAATGGCTGCCTTTAAGGTGACCCTACTAGACACCTCCGAGTATGAGGCAGGGATTGAGGTAAGAGTTCATTATTCATTATTCATTTATTTCTACATTGCTCAGTATAGAAAGAAGAAAAGTGATGTTGAGTGCTTTATGAAAGTGTCAAACTAAGCTCTTGTCCAATAGGTTAAGAATAGCTACTCGTGTCCGGCATTGATCTAATTCTCCTATATATAGATAGATAGATAGATAGATAGATAGATAGATAGATAGATAGATATATATAATTTTTTTTTTTTACCCATGTTGTTCAAAACCAATCAAACAGAACATATGTATAAAAAGACTGTTTTTAATTACACAACGGTTACACGTTAAGCAGTGCTGATGACTAGCAAAGCATCCTGATGCCTGGAGGATGAACATAGGAGTGCATTTCTTTTTTCAAGCCTTTCCTATTTAGCTTGTGTCTTCATAGTGGTAATGTATAGAGCTCCTGGGAAGCTGATAAGATGACAATGGAGAATGACTAAGAGGCTACCACTCACATTCAGCAGGTCACCATGGGGCGAGGCCAAAGCAAGGTTACGGTTTCCCCATTACACATTCACTCACTGAAAGCCTGAGTAAATAACACATCTTATGAACATACTGGAGAACAGTCGAGAGAAATGTCATCCTTGCCCACTGTTCATTTAGTGACACTCCAATCGAATTTCAATAGAATTGCATTTCGAACTGTAGGTGCTGTAAGGCAGCTCCTGGGTATGGGGTGTCAAAGCTAATCAGGCCATGTGCCCTGGCTAATCTGTGCCTGCCAGCCTGTGCCACGGGCCGATGCGCTCTCTTTACCCAGTCCAGCGTTTCTCACTATCACTGTGATGTGTTTCGTGCTGGAGTAGAGTTACTGTACATGTTGATATGTCAGAGGACACCCCTTTTGTCCAGTAAGGTCCCTGTGCCCAGTGACAGAGCAATGGGAAATCTATAGTCATTAGGTACTGCAAGCCAGGTGCAGCCAAGGAGAAAATAGAATGGCAGTGTTTTTGTGAGCAGCCCCTAGGATACTTACGCACAAGTACTAGTGTGTGCCACTGTTTGTTTGTTAGTTTGTTTGTTTGTTTGTTTATGTGTGTGTGTTTTGAGGCAGAGGTTAGAATACTTAGAACACTGCCTTTTTCTGTAACATCCCTCAAAATGAAACAGTTTTTCTTAAATACATTTGGGCTCTTTCACAACTGCAAACACAGAATGATGGGGATAAAAGCCTTCTTGTTCTTTCTTCCCTGGGCAAGCTTTTCATTCTGTTCCAGCCAAAGGTCTACAAAACCACCCTTTGCTTTAGCTATTTACTTTATTTTAAGAGCATTTGAGTAAAATCCTGCCCATTACTTAAATGGGCCAAGCGTCTTCCTGTCTTCAATTGCCAGGCTGGAATGTCACGCCTGCCCAATCAAACCAGCTCCTTGCTCCAAGAGCTGATTATAACAGTGTTGTGAGAAGGCAGGCCCCACCCTGTGTGACAACGCTCACTGTATTTGGTACCAAACACAAGGGGTTAATAAGTCCTTCTTGTCATGGTTACTTGAATAGGGCTCTCTTGGGGCTGCAGGGCCTTGTCGCCCTCACTCTGTCCTCTGAACCCCGGTATGCCCTCCTCTTTTCTGCCTGAGAGGTGTCCTCCGCCTCCCGATGTTTGTGTGAGCCTGGGTGGTCTGACGTGTGGACGCGTGTTATCTTGGCCGGTGCTCAACATTTAGTTTGGGCACCTAACCAAGGTTTCATATATTTGCTTGGTTGCTATTATCGGATGGGTAGTATGTTTTCCAGTGATCATGGAGCTACAAGGGGCAATTCATTTGTTGAAGAGAGGTTGTCAAAGCACTCCGGGTTTATTGAACTGTATTATTTGTTGCCATCACTTACTTCATAGGAAAGATTTCCAACAGCATATTAAACCTGAGATCAGTCCAGGAGATTCAATGAAATGACAGATTGTATTGTGCTTACATCCAAGGCCCGATGTGAGCACAGCTGAACCCTGTGACCGCGTCCGCAGCCTCGTAACGGGAACTTCTCATGTGACACAGGGAGAGCTTAATAGTGCTTCCCAGGGTTTCACCCTTCCATTCATTTAGACATAATAAGACAAAGGAAACACTCTTCCTAAAGGTCTGGCGTTTAGATATTAACCATATCAACAAGACCAAAGAGGGATAACTCCGCATCTGTTTCCCTGGCAACCGCTTGCTCCTTCTTCCAGTCACCGCGGAAACTTGACTCCAGGGAAAGCACGCGATAAGCTGCACAGAAGCTTTCTACTCACAGAGCAGCCGCACATCCTGTTGGTTACACTTCCTAGGGGAAAGGCCATGTAACTTTGAGGTGTGTGTGTGTGTGTGTGTGTGTGTGTGTGTGTGTGTGTGTGTATATTTACTTGAATTTAAAATTAGGTATTTAATTTTCCTGAACTTATCTTTTGTGTTCACAATTACCATTAATTTATATTCTGATCTCCTAATTAATATGCTGCTGAACGGCTTCCTATCATTTTCAGAAGATGAGGAACATGGTTCCGTTCCTTTGCCTTGAAAAGATAGGAGATACAGTCTTAAGTGAAGTGAAGACCATAATTAATAAAAACAACAACAATTTATCCAAATATTCAACAAGAATATTCCCGTAGTGTTCACTGACAATTTTACTGTCAATCATTCAATACCTTCTGCCACTGTAACACAGCACTTACGGGCAGAGCTGTGGTATTGTATTGAGAGCCACACAATGGCAAAGCAAACTTGACAGCTGCAATTGTCTTATATGGAGGGGTGTTTGTGGCCCATATACGCTGCATTGTGTTGGCATACAGTGGCATCCCACTCATGTATTACTTAGCACATGACCATGAATAAAACTTCTAAGCAGCTGGTTGATGTTACGGTTTTGAATCATTTAAGGTTTAGGAATGCATGCAACTAACACTCCATGTTTTGTATTCTGCAGAAGCACTCTAAAGGCCAGGCACTGATGGACATGGTGTGTGAACATCTCAACCTGCTGGAAAGGGACTACTTTGGCCTGACCTATTCTGACACAGACAGCCAGAAGGTAATTTGACATCAACCTCATTGGAGCACACTGACCAAGGATTCCGAACAATCAGAGTAAACTGCACTTGTTGAGTTGGCAGGAGCTGACGCTGGAAGCAGTATTGCCTGTCATCTCCAATGATTCGGTAGTAGAAATGAGCCTGCTCAGTCAGATTCTGGTCAAAAAGCAATTGAACAATTCTGTTGCAGGGAGAAACAGGCCTTACCTTAACTCTTCCAGAAACCATTTGTTCATTTCAAAGTTTGTTTTTTGTTTAGTTTCCATGGATCTTTGTTGACTTCTTGAAGTGCACAAGGCAGGGCAATTTTCTTAGAACAGTGTAATTACGGCTATTCCCCCATTAAGGTCTTGGAAATGTCATCACATAACAGATCCGGCTAGTTGAGCTTCTATACAAATGCATCTTTTTCTAAGGTCAGGTATGTGATTATGGCCATGCTGGGTTGGCGGAGAATTGTATCTGCTTTAAACGAAATAACGATAAAAGCAAGACTACTTGAGGGCAACACACATAGCTTTCGGTCCAAACGTCTAAAGTTTCAACTGTCACCATTATCCGCTTGTGGATGCCTCCACGAATGGCATGTTGTGACTCGACACATCACTCCTGGATAAGGTTTTTGGAGCACGCAGTAGCCCGTGTAGTCACACAGACATTCTCTTTGAAGAGGGAGAGATGTAAACAGGGTGTAGACTGAAGCATTTATCGTTCTTTGAGCACAGGTACCCCCTGAGAGTAGAAAAGAGCTGCTCTTCAATAACGGGCTTATCGAAGGAGTGCCTGAGCACAGCTGCCTTGGGGTCCTCGATGACTTTAATCCAAACATGATGGTGATGGGAAAAGGCTTTCTGAGTCTCCTCTCCGCTTCTGTTTGAGGATATAACGTTCGCACCATTTGAGACAACATCCATTCTAGTTGTGTGATGGCTTTGGGAAATGCGGCTGTGGGGCTCTTGATAGCACCGCAGTGGAGAGCGATAGCATGTTTTATACTGGTTGGAGAAAAGACGAAGGAAGGGTAAAAGATCTGTAATGGAGGACTCTTTGGCCTATAGTTTCAAGATGACGATGAACATTTTCGTCAAATTATGGGTCTTAGCAGCCTGATTAAGCAACAGAGTAATTGCTTGTGTTTGTGTGTGTGTGTTTCTGCGTGTGTGGGCAAGTGCACAGTTTAAAATTTTTCCTTCTTCTGATGGGGTGTTTTAAATATGAAGATACAATCACTGCCAGCCAAAGATGGCCACAAAACTGGTGGATGCCATGTTGTCTGAAACTTGTACAGGACCGATAATGGCTGCCAATAATACTTTTAGCATTATTAAGCCACTGCTTTGAATGCCCTCTAAGATTTCATCTTTGTGCTGTCCTTTCACACAACACAGTTTTTTTCCAGGCAGTAGATATGCATGCACCCTCTATGTTCTACCCACAATGCCTGGGTATGATGTGCTTGTCCAAAAGCAGCGATCTTATGTCTGACACTGTTTTGGTAATTAGTTTTTCTCTCCTGAGGGCCATGTAGAAGATGAATTTCTGTTACTTGCAACAGACAATAATGTTATTCTATTCTATTCTAAGGGGAACTGGCAGAAACTGAATGCATTTTTAGAAACAGCACCCCTTGTGGTGAGTCCCCAGCCTCTACACAGGTCCAGCTTTAAGCGCGCTATGACGAGCTACTCGCTGGCCTTGTGGCAATTTAACAGCACAATGGCAAGCCAGATGCTGGAGTGTAGGCTTGACTCGTCGTGCCGAACCGCTCAGCGGGGCTACGGCACGCTTCCCTCTATTTAGACATATGGAGCCGCTTTCATTAGAGACCCCATTTGCAATTAGAGCCCGAGCGGGAAGCAGAGCGTGACAACAGTGTGCATTAGCTGGGTCTGCAGTGGCCGCCACGTGTGATCCTCTCCTTCTTTCCTTTCAGAACTGGTTGGACCCTTCCAAGGAGATCAAGAAGCAGATGCGCAGTGAGTGTCTAGGGCCTCTCCAATAGCACTTTACCATGGCACAGTGACTTTACAGCACAAGCTGTTATTCGTTTGTTTGTGTAATTTACTGATAGGTGAAGCATCTGTAGGTTTTCTTTATATCTCACCTTAGTTTTATTTAGACAACACCGACAACACTAATCTGATCATGTATTTTCAAATGCATAATGAACAGTAGCCAATGTTGCAAGTGCTTACTACAGCCTTCCCTCTCTTATCAGATTTGTCCCTTCTGTCGATTCCTTCAAGTCTCAGCTCAAAACTCATTTCTTCTCATTAGCCTTTGCATCTTAGTGGTTTTAGCTTGTATATAGTATGTATATGTGTATATATGTATATATTAAACTGTTTTTAGTTTTTTTGTTGTTATATTCTATATACTGTATCTGAATGTGTTGTACAGCACTTTGGTCAGCTCTGCCTGTTTTAAACGTGCTCTATAAATAAACATGATTTGATTTGATTTGA
>JAVQIZ010240378.1:0-12966 GCA_036023535.2 Galaxias brevipinnis | reverse complement strand
GAAGCGTCAAGCGGGCGGGCGGGAGAGAGAGAGAGAGAGAGAGAGAGAGAGAGAGAGAGAGAGAGAGAGAGAGAGAGAGAGAGAGAGAAAGACTAAAGCCTGCATTACTCTGTTTCTTTCCCTGGACTGAAAAGGCACTTGAATATTGTTTCTCTTTCTGTGGATGCAGGTCAATAGGGCTCGGGCAGGAGCTCTCCTCCCCATCCTTCTCTCTCTCTCCTTGCCTCCTTTTCTATTATCCTCCTCCATCCTCCAATTAAGTCTGATTGGTCTTTCGAGAAATGTCTTTTTGACCTTCTTTCTGTGAGTTTTGCAGTGTGAACCAAAGCTCAGTCTGGCTGCTGTGACCTGGCTTGTTATCTTGCTTGGGACTTAAGTCTACGGCATGATTTTCATGAACAGGTAGCAGATCCCTACATTATCCCCAAAAAAGCAAGTTAAGATACCTTTTGCACAACCCAACGAAAGGATCTCAATAACAGATGGCTACTGGGCACAGATTTAGTGTGCATCTGACCTTAAACAGTCAGCTACACAACTGAGGCAACACCCAATACCGGTTTTGATTATCGTTGCATTATTGCCAAGACTAACATCAGCTGTTTCATATTTAATTTCAAGCTTTTCAAAACAGCCTTTACAGTAGCTAGTTGTTTTCTTTTCCTGGGATGATCTTCACTGAGTGGAAATTGCTCCTGTTTTTATAGAATTTTGTCTGACACCATTATACAATTGTCCCTGTAATTTACTATTGCCGATATACATGTGATCTTGTCCACCACTATAACATCTTTTGTATTTAGATGCAATTGTCAGTTACTGTATTACTATACTATGGTCTGTTTTTCCCCTCTGTTCTCTTGAAAAAAAATCACCCTAAACCTAATGGTCAGACATCGATTATTTGTGCACCTGATTACATCTGACAGTAATATTAATGCTAATCTCAATCAGCCAGTAGTTACCTGTATTTTTTTTTACTACTTTCACAATGATTTACTTGTGGAACATCACAGCTGAAATCCCTGTTTTACCCGGAGTCAGATTCCAGTGGTGGACCAGAAAATTACATATATTTGTAAACAGCACAAGGTGAGTCACGATTATTAGTTAAATATTATTTCAAAACAAATTTTGAGTGGATATTATTTTATTTTCACACACGAGGAACAGTAAATGTTCATGAATATGTGTCGGTGCGAATATTTGGACCCTTGTCTCAGTTGCTAACGTCAGTTGATGACATTGTTCAATGATGGGGAAGCTGTACGTTAGCCAGCGACATGCTAACACGCTAACACGTTAGCCTGTCAGTGAAGCTTGTTGCTACATCCGACTAAAGTAAAAGATGGCAATTAAAGAATCACGCTAAGTTTACGCCTTTAACTGAATACAGTTCTACCATGTATATTACAATGATTTCACTTAAAACTCGATAGATGTAGGAATTTTGCGGTCTTCTGGCAACAACCATGTATGTTTAAATGAAAGTGTAGTAGACTGGGGCTAGCAGATGTTACTACTTCTGTGTCAGTGTCAAAATTGTCAAGCACAACGTTTCTGGTAAGCAAAGCTACAAACTACTGCTATAACGCTACGTTGACGGGTTGTAAACAAAGTCTAACTATAACACAACCAGATAGAAATAAGGTTGACCAAAAGGCTGATTAAAAAGTACTTAGTCTTATAGCTTTTTGTCGTATTCAATACTAAAGTCAATGCCACGAATGTGATTGCTATGTCAACGAATGAGGAGCGATTCATGCAGTGAAGTAAGCAAGGGACTACAAGAAGCACCATCTTCCCTAGACTAGAGGGATGCTGATGACAAGGTTATGTGCGCCATGTAGGTCTGTGTTGACTAGCCAATTCTCTGATCACTGCAGTTCAATATTGTGGTATTTCTGTCAAAATGTTTTTGTCATACTATCTATAAATGTCTGTCTATAAATGTCGAACTGTCATGACTGTAACATTTACTTTGCATCTTACTGTACTGTTTTGTGTGTGCTTTGAGATATGACAATGTGTTTTTTACTAGAGACACATCCTAAAGGCTTCTTTAGACAGATTCTTGAATTCAAAAGAGTATAAAGGCATTTCTCTTGCCATGATTCTCAGTTTGATTTGAGACGCGGCCTTAATGCTCAATGCGTTTCATTCAAAAGAGCAAGTGTGTCTGTCGTAGTTTGTGCACCTTTTGTAAGAGAGAGTGCGAGGGCCTGGTGAGATTGGGCCATAGCCTGCTTGGGTTCCTTTGCTTTCGCTCTTCCATGCTTTCCCTATTGACTTCCACAGGCTGAGCAGCATGTCTGTATCTCGTGCGGTGGAAGCTGTTATGAAGGTTGATGAGTTGGAGGACATCTTTTCGAAGGTGCCGTCACCCGGTATCAGGCTCTGTCCCGGGGGCACGCTTGCAGATTGCTTGGCATAGGCACTGCTTTCCAGCGATAGGCCAGCGGTGATGTAATGGTCCCTAAATAATTCATGTGGGGAGTCTGGGAGCAGAGGGGAGGGAAATCAATAAGACGCTCAGGGAGGGAGGGAGGGAAGGAGGGAAGAGTGAGAGAGATAGACTGAGGAGGGTACATATTGATATAGACTAGTGATAGAGTTGTGTGTCTGTCTGTGGGAGGGAGAGGCAGCAAATCTAAAGCATGAGTAAGAGACAAATAGATACAGAGAGACTGATGGGTAGGAACCCAAAGAGATAGTGAAAGAGATTGAGGGAGCGAGAAACAGAAAGGAAGTCAGAGGAATGGCGGCTGAGAGTAGAAGGAGCAGCAGCCCGACCGTGATGGAAACCCCACCCAGGTACGCTCCCTGACTGCCAGCCTCGGCCGCCGAAAGCTACCCCTCCGGACGGCGCCACCGAGCCAGACAAACAAATTGAGCTGATACGAGCTTTACCGTGCTGGGCTGGACAGGGTGAGCAGTCAGGCGTAGTCTGATCCTGGGCCAGTGGAGCTCGGCTCGGCCTAATACAATTATCGCCGTACACTAGAGGGTGTCACCTTACCTCCCTGGATACGTCTAGGGAGTTGGCCACAGGGTGGTTGCCTAGAGACTGACTGACCTGGCCAGAGGTTGGGGGTTGAAGTTATAGGATGCTATGTCTCTGGAAAGGTGTGTGTCGGGGTTAATGTGACGTGGAAGTTGAGATCCTTGTGTTGTCTGTGATTTCGAGCAAAACCGATTCAATGGTAAAGACAGCCCCTTTGCAGACATTGTGTTTTAGGCTGTGTGAATACAGATTAACTGGGTTTCTCCCATGTAAAATTGTCTACGTGGGGGAAAAATAACTGGATGTGAACAGCTTCTTTATTGTTTGGCCTCTGCCTAGAATAATATTGTTTTCGGACTTTTTGTAGCGGTTCATGTTTTTATTGTGTTTAGCTGTGCTGTACTGCTCTACTAACAATAATCAACTCAGACTTACTTCCTCTTACTGTTTCCTCTTTTCATACAGTGGAACCCGTCCCCTTGTGATGACATCACCGCCACCTCCTGATGGAGGAAAGGAACACTCGCTGTCTTGTTGAGCTCCCGTCACATCTTCAGGGGACCTTGAGTTTCATGCTAAGATGAAGCGCTTCCTCATTGCCAAAGACCTCTCCTCCAGACTTGATGGTGTTTAGTAGATTGTAATAGACTCTAACTGAAGCCAAGAAGTCTGTCTCGCTAAAAGAGTGCTTGGCGCCGCTAGCTTCGTCTTGCTAATTGATCTGACTCTGGCCCAAGGCTCCTTTGGCTTTCTCTCGTAGCCCCTGCAGCTATTGGACGACCAGGGGGCGGGGATTGTATCCGGAGACGGTTAGCCCTTCTCTGGGGGAGCCTCTCTCTGCGGAGCCCTGACAGCAGATGGTGTTCCTGGCCAGGGGCTGCTTTGGATTCTCCACACTCAGGGATCTCCCATTCTCTCTCCTCTCGGCCCGGCGTGTGACACAGAGAACTATTGACACCGGAGAGAAGACCCCTGTGTCGTCACGGCGACGGGGGCCAGAGCTCTGTTAAACTCAGGGACCTTCTCTCTGCCTCTCCTGCAGGACCGCTGTCAGGGAGAGAAATAGCAAGAAGCAGTGAAATAAAGAGGTAGAGAGGGAGAGAAGAACAGGCAGAGAGAGAGAGCGAGAGAGAGAGAGAGTAAGGAGAGATCTGGATGTCGTTCTCGGAGCTGCTGCGGCCGGTCTGCAGAGCCTCCTAGACGTCCACACCTAGCGGTCCGCTGCCCCAGCCCAGCCCAGCAGAGGTCAGCCATGGAGGGGCTGGAGAGGCTGGACGTGGTGGGAGACATCAGCCCCGCTCTGGAGGCCACGGAGGACTTCATCCACTGCCTGGACGGAGCTCCGGATCAGGGCCGAGGACGGGCCCAGGACCCCAGGCAGACCAAGCAGGTAGGCCGCTCCCTCTGCATGGAGGACACGCGCATCAGAGTTAGAAAATATAATACTTATGATTTCTTTATGTTTATTCCTGAATTTTGGTGTTCAAATTGGCTCCAAAATGCTCCTGGCGTCTGTTAGATTCGTGTTTCAAAGAAAAAAAACATTGAAATGCATGCTATGTTTCAATGTGTTTTATGTTTAGGTTTTCTAGATATTGGTTTATTGTGTGATTTATTCAAGTTTTTTTTAATGTTAAACGGTCATTTTCCAGCTCCCAGAGGGGTCAAGTCGAGCGCTGGGGAAGCTGAGCTCCAGCGGGGTGTGGGGGCTGCTGGCCGGAGAGCAGCCTGAGGTCGGGCCCTGTAGCATGGCCTGGGCGGACCACCAGCCCCCCTGCTCCTCCTCAGCCTGGGGCTTCAGCGTCCTGGGGCTCCGCCACACCAAGAGGAGCCGCGCCCGCTCCACCAACGACCTGGCGGCCCACGCCAAGGACCAGGGCACGGGGCCCAGCGGCACCGGCGGGGCCTCCAACGCCGAGTTCAAGAAGGGCCACAATCGCTCGCGCTCAGACGTCAACTACCGGCCGTCGGCGTACACGGACAACGGGCTTCCCACGGTGCTGGACCACAACACACTGCAGAACATGGCCCTCAACCACCAGAGAGACGGTGAGAGCCGGAGGGAGAGATAGAGAGAGAGTGTGTGGGTGTGTCTGATGGCTTGTGGGTTTTGTCTGTTGTCTGGCAGGGCTATGTCTGTTGTGTTTGTGTATGGTTACATGAGAGAGTAATTTACTTGTATTGCTCAGCTTGTATTTGAGAAACTTTTTGAAATCTTTCTTGTCCCCACATCATAGACATGTCACGCTCCAGAAATGAGAGAACTGACCATTTAGACCAGTTTAAATGAGTATGTTTACTACCTGAGATATCACGTTCATGATAATGGTACGGGCACTGGAGTGCTGGCCTGGAGTGTGGGGGGAACGGAATAGGATACCCGTTTGACATCCCATCTAGAAGCAGATAATTACACAAGATTGTTATGTTGATTATTGGATTGTCATGACAGCTGTTGGGGTAGTCTATATTCATAACAACACATGGACGCACTCAAGCGTCTGTGTGTGTGTGTGTGTCTGTGTCTGTGTGTATTTTTTTGTTGTGGATGTTGTTGATGAACAGCTCATTCATATCAGAGCTAATTGGGAGATATAAGAGATAATAGCATGGAATCCGAACAACGGAGGAGAGGAGAGAGGAAAGGAGAGGAGAGGAGAGGAGAGGAGAGGAGAGGAGAGGATCGGATCCCAATCTGATTCTGATCCAGCAATTAGCCTTCTGCTGTCAGCTCTCGTACTGCCCCATACAAACAGACTGACTGACTGGGAGGATTAGCATTAGCATATGTTAGGAGGGACACTCAGGCTAATAGTGTGGTAGGGAGCGAAGAGAGGGTGAAAGACTTTCAGGCTATTAGCCAGACAAAAGGCAGCATTTGGGCTCTATTAGGCAAAACAAGGGAGAAAATAGAGCAGCCTTCTGTCTGTACGTGATTTTGGTCTGGACTCTGGCATGGCCATTACATAACCAGCCTGCAAAATAATCAAGCAGGTGGACACACAAATTTTGTTTTGGAATAATAAGCCATGCATAAACTATGCAAGGTGTGAATGGTTATGGTGAATGGCAATATGCTTTATAAGGAGGTAGAATAATAATATGAGACCCAATGCTGTGGGGTTAGATCAGCCCTGTGGATGAAGCGTTCACCAACGGATTTATGTTTCGTAAGATAGAATTATATATAATATAGTACAACAAGCTGCAATCCTAGTTGTTTTGAATTGTATGTTCAAATAGTTGAACATTATATATTTTTTTTTTTTATTCAATGTTTTGTGCAATTTGTTGTGTAATAGCAGACTACTGAAACTGATACAGAAAGGGGGGGATTAAAGGTTCCAAAAGGCGTACTGTATTATTCTGTAGCCTGTTATGAGGAGGGAAGCGAAGAGGAGGATGGAAAATGCAGCGCTCTGTTCTCCAGAGTCTGTCCTGCTGCAGTCCCAGAGAGGAAGACTGTGGACGGCGGCCATTAGGTAGAATCCGAGGAGTCACGGTCGGGTGCCACTAACACACACACTCCCATTTCCTGGCAGCTCCTCAACAGCTTTAACACTCCTAATGCTGATAGATTTGTAGGTTTTAGAACACACGCACACACACACACACACACACACACACACACACACACACTCACACATACAATACGCACGTACACACACCTTTATAGGCATGCTGCAGCTGACTTGGCCAGGTTGGAAATGAGCAACCTTCATTTGTCACTATTAGAGTAAAAAAAAAAACACACACACACACACACAGTCACACACTGCTGGCGGCGGGTCTACGCCTCACTCGTTGAAGGGCTGGCTGTCTACCTGCATTAGACACACAGTGCTAACCTGTCCCCCAGGATTTCAACACCACCGCCTCCTAGCTGTGCTAATTGAACCCAGCCTGAGATGTTTTAGACCTTTCTGTTTCATTGATTTACTTTGTATATCTCTCTCCCGCCTTATTGTGCTTTGGTGAAATATTTGAGAGCTTAGAAATCCTGTTTTTTGGCTTTTGGTTTTTAAATTGAAATTCAGATGTTTGCTTGTATGGAGTCTACATGAACAACAGACAGATAATGACCCATGTTTGATTTTATACTTTGTGGCTTGGAAATGTCCCTGTCCCAGGGCAGGCCCTGTTCAACTGTGCTCTGGCTCAGTCACTCCTCGTTGTCCAGGAAACAGTAGGACCCTACCATTATTTCTAAAGGCCAAAGCTATAAAAGGCCTCGTCAGGTTGTGATTGACCATCTCTCTGGTGGTACTGAGCGGGTGTGTGTGTGTGGCTAGCTGTCTATCTGTGGAGTGGTGAGTGACTTCAGCCTATTTAGATGTAAACAACCTGAGAATATCATATTGATATATGTATGTATTGGAAATATTACAGGCCCATTTGGTTCTTCATGCTCAAATCTTTCCAGCGTGTTGGATGTGGATCGGCTCGACCAAAGTCATCCGAGGGCAGCTAATCAAGCCAACACTGTCACCCCATGAAGGACGGTTGATTGACGCGCATCGTCAAATTAACATACCAAGCGAATCAGACCGCCTGGTTAGGCTCACGCTCATGTCAGTGGTGTGAACGTAGCTTTTGTAAAAGGGTCAGAGGATTGTATTGGCCCAGCCAGGTCAGCAGACCTGACCCGTAGCCTGTCCCACCCAGACGGAGCCTTTGGCTGTGGATATGGAGCCTAGGGGCAGGGGGGGGGCTGTTATGTGGAGATCCGAGTGTGACCGTTTAGCTAAACGGCGGTGGTTGGACCGGGGGAAATGTCAGGTTTGATTACAGGTTGTCTTAAGTCTAACTGTGTGTGCGTGTGGGTGTGGGTGTGTGTGGGTGTAGGTGCGTTAGTGAAGCGTGATGTTAAGACTCAGCAGGGCGGAGGTGTAATTGAGTAGAGTGGAACTCCTCGCCACACACACACACACGCACACACTTCGCACAAACCCTCCCTAATTCCTACCCCGACTCCCTCAAGCGTGGCCACTTCCAATCAGGGCCTACATATTTAAGCGTCCTTATTTGCATCCTTGTTAATGGCCGCGGTGAGAGGTTTTGAACATGCAGGACTTGGGGTGGTATTGTGACTGTCAGCGGGTTCCACATGATTGATGAGCCGGACTCGCCAGCAGCTCTCTCGTTAAAAAAAACAAACACCTTCCCTAGTTAGGCCTTCGTTCCCCAGTCACGTTGAGAACCAGCGGTCTTTCGAAGGAGGTGTGGAGTCGTCTGTTCGTTCTGCGTACGGTGGCTCACTTATTGTAAGAGCACAGACAGGAGGAGGGTTTATACTTTACTGTTTTTCTGTAGGAGCCAACCTACTTCTGCAACTGTAACCGAACCCCTTTCACCGTGTCCTTAGCTCACTGTAGTTTCTTCGAATATTTATTACAAATACAGAAAAAAAAATTGTGTCCTTGAAGGAGAGAGAGAGAGAGAGATATACGCGTTTAGGAGGAAGAGTGGAAAGAGAAAGAGGGAGAGTAAGCCGAAAGCGAGACGGTGCGGAGGAAGGGATGGGGAGGGAAAAGAGACGGGGAGGAAGGGCGGAAGGAGCAAAGGAGGGCAAGGAAGACGGATAGCAGGAGCCAGGGGAAATGGCCCGAGGGGGAGGAGAGGAGTAGGGAGCGCTCTGCGTTGGAGATTAGCGAGGCTTCTCCCTGGCGCCGCCCTCAGCGTTAGCCGTGTTTGCACAGCGAGGGGTCAAACAATACCGCCACTTCCTGCGCCACAGGAAGCTCTCTCTCCCAAGGCGCCCCCCTCTGGCTCTAATCTCTCAACGCAAATATCAGCGCTCCGACCGGATCCCGCTGCGCACCACGTAATCTCCAACCAAAACACCACCTCTTTGACCCCCCTGGCCCCCCCGCTGTCTCCAGCCCAGGCAGCAGCAGCACCGTGCCGTGGCCCCACAGGAGCAGCAGTTGCATGGTTCCCTCTGACCTCCCTGACCCTAGGATGTGGCTCTGGAAAGTGCCGTGTCAGGAGGGCATCCAGGAGGTGTTTTAAAAGCTGACCCCTCAGTGCTATGACCGAATGCACTTTAATATATGTGAAAGAATTATTTGTTCATGGATTGTTTTTGTTGCTCAACCTCTAGATTTGTAATTCTGTTTGAATGAACATCAGCGAGCGTTGACACATGCCTGACCCCGGACCTAAACATTATTTTTCTCCCGTCCCCCTTCCAGTGGTGAGCAAGCACAGCAGCAGCGGCAGCGTGGTGAAGCAGGGCCCCGTGGAGCACAGGGAGGGGCCCCGGGGCCGCTGGTGGCCGTGCCACCTGGAGCTGACCCCCTGCGAGCTGCGCCTCTACGTGCTGGACGGCAGCGCCAACCGCCAGCTGGCCACCGCCTACTCCCTGTCCCACTGCCAGAGCGTGACGGCGCCCGCGCCCCTCCACCCCGCCGGGGGCCACTCCCACGGGGCCACGCAGCCCGCCCCGGACCCCCGCACCCTCCAGGCGCTGTTCTTCAACAGCACCCGCCTCCAGCTGCGGGCGGCCAGTCAGTGCGAGGCCCTGGGGTGGAGGAGGCAGATCTGGGACGGTGTGGTGGCGGCGCGGCCGGCGGAGCAGGCCTCCCAGGGCGGGAAGGTCGCCACGGCGAAGCCCCGAGCGGAGAGGGAGGGGAGAGGAAGAGGGGAGCCAGGGGCCGAGTCGACCTCCTTCCCCACTCCTATGTCCCCCTCGTCGTCCGCCTCGCCCTCCTCCTCGGGGCTGGACACCCAGCCAGACGGGGCCAGTGACGTCTCCACGCCGACCCCCGCCGAGGCCGCCAGCGCCCCCCTCCCAGGTAACTACGTCCAAACCTGCTGGAGCTGGTGAGCCACACTTAACTTCACTTAACTTAACTTAACTTAACTTAACTTAACTTAACTTAACTTAACTTAGCTTAGCTTAGCTTAGCTTAGCTTAGCTTAACTTAACTTACTAACTTACTAACTGGTTTTTATCAACACACATTTTCTCAGTTGATGTTTTTAGGATTGTGGTCACTGGTCTAAATGTGTCTGGATGGATTCACATTTGTGGCGTGCAGTGATGTGATTTCCCCTAATACAAGTTTATTTCGTTTGTGCTCTCAATCTATATGTTGAATGTCTCCTCCCAACCTGTTAGATAAACGTTTAGTGGGACACTTTGTTTAAGGATGTGTCAGTGCGTGCTTTAGAGGAAGTGTCATCCTATGTTCACTAATCTTCATGCTTCCTGCCTTCCCCCAGCCCCAGCTAGGCCCACCGCTCTGCCCCTGTTCACCAAGCGTTGCCCTGACGTTCTGCGAGCTGGCCTCCTCCACCAGCTCTCCGACCAGAACAACTGGCGCGCCTACACCTTCGTCCTGACGCGCACCACCCTCCAGGCCTTCCCCACGGAGGGCCGCGGGCCCGTGTCGGCCCCCGTCCTCCGCTACCCCTTGTCCTCCTGCCTCGCCGTCCAGAGAGACGAGGCCGCCTCCACCGAGCCCACCAGTGCCCCGGACCTGTGGGTGGAACCGGGGGAGCGCTTCCAGGCCGTGTTCCCCAGCGAGGTGATCCGTCTGCGGGCCGAGAGCCAACTCAAGGCCCAGGACTGGCTGGAGGCCCTGCGGAGGGCGGTGGCGGCCCAGCGGCCGGGCCAGGGCCTGGCGGAGGAGGACGGGGACGGGGGACCTCCAGGACACCAGGGGGTGCTGCTGAGATCCAGGCCCACCAGAGAGAGGAGGCAGAGGGAGGCACAGAGGGCCAAGAGACAGTCGGTCACC
This sequence comes from Galaxias brevipinnis, assembly GCA_036023535.2. Classification (NCBI taxonomy): domain Eukaryota; kingdom Metazoa; phylum Chordata; class Actinopteri; order Galaxiiformes; family Galaxiidae; genus Galaxias; species Galaxias brevipinnis. The sequence continues at coordinate 2,217 of JAVQIZ010240378.1, read as the reverse complement.
ACCAGCTTCCTCAGCATCCTCACCTGTCTGGCTGTGGAGAAGGGCCTCACCGCCCAGAGCTTCAGGTGTGCAGGTGAATGGCCTGCGCTCCACGCACGCACACACACACACACACACATACACACACACACACACACACACACGCACGGAGCCACAATCATGTGCTATACGTGTATGACGGAAGCACACTCAACGAGAAACACACAGACACACACCAACACCCCCTCCCCACCAACACCACACCCCCCCTCACACACTCTGACCCCAGACACAGGTTCACCCGACGCCCTATCTCCGTGGCCATTGTTCCCGTGGCCTGCCCACCGTGTTAAACCATCGCTAGGTAAACATTGACTCTGGAGGTCACGCCGTGATCGATGGAGGCACCCCCCTGGCGCCGTCTGACCGCACGGAGAACCCTTCAGAACGGTTCCTTCAAACAGACTAGCGCGATAGGTTTGTGCGAGTCCCGTTATCGCTGCTTAATGCCTGCGGGCGCGCTCGGGAAATGTTGACAAGTCTCTCAACAGGCTTAATATTGCTAACGCCGATAGCGGCTATTGTGCTGGTATCTTGGTGAATGTGTGTCCCATTTGTGAGCTGTGTAATCTACCGTGTCACCCAGGCTGAGGCCACGGTCGAAAACCAGAGTCGAAGTCCAAAGGGTAACGTCGCTAACGTCAGCCCTTCTCACACCACCTGCTGGGAGGGGCACTTTTCAGTGGGTGTGCACGTTTTACCATCGGACGGGTCGACGCACTGTTTCTTATGTTCTCTTGGACGAGTTGATTTGTCCCTGATTCAGAGGAGCCACCTTTAATTTGACGACCCATCCCGCTGACATGTCACACGTGTTCCTTGTTCTGGGTCAAGCTTGGAACCCGGAGGTCAACGTCTGGCCTTCACAGTATGATTAACAATATCCTTCCGTCCTCTGTGGGTTTGAGTTAAACAGCAGGCTTTCTTTGTTAAGCCAAGCTTACTTTTATCAAATTACTTCAAGGAAAATGAACTTAAATACATTCATCGACATTGTACACGGTACATTGCTATGAACTTTATCAGCCCTTGACACCTTTGCAAATGCACAGTCCAGTTGTGTCCTGGTGTATTTTTACTGCATGGTGTAGCTCACAGTGGCACGTACCCTCTGCCCCGGCTGTGCCTTTGAATCCGGGGGCTTTGTTGTGTGGGGGTCTTCAAACGGGTCGTCCGGACAGCTGGACATCAAGGTGCCTGTGCGTTTGTTGTGTGAGGGGGGTGGTGTGGGCGGGTGGGGAGGGGTCAGGGGAGCCTGTGGACCAGTCTCTCACTCTTTGAGGGCAGAGCCGCCACCCCCTCTCCCCCCCCCCTGCCTAAAACGCCACCTTTTAGCTCCTTCACCACAGGTGCTGAGTTGACCTGACCTTTCTCTGAGGCTGGCAGCTAGCAGGGGTGGAGAGGGTGTCGACGCTGTATCCTAATGTTTTTTTCTGTTAATATTATAAGCGTCTGGGTGTTTTGGAGAACAAGTGGCTTGTGCGGTTACCATGGAGCAAAAATTGCATACTGGAGTGCAGAACCATTCAAATGTGGTTTTGTGTGTGACGAGTTGAGTGCCTAGGTGGCGCTATAATCAGAACTGTTTGGTTAGACTAAATACTGAAAAATGTACAATTCCCTTTCAGTGGCTTCTATCATATGCATTCATTTCGAAACCTTTTGTGGTTCTATTTAATATTGTTTATTTCGTTTTATTCTTGTTCCTCCAAGTAGAACACGCCATGTTTTTTTTATTATTTCATGAGTTCTTACTTATTTACTTACTGATATTAGTATACATATTGAAAATATTAGTAGGACCTATGATAGTTTGTCTGTCTTTTTTGCTTTGGCAGAGAGAGCCTGCGCGCCCTCATCTCTCCTCCCCTCCCCTCCTCCTGTCCCCTCCTGTCTCCTCCTCTCCCCACCTCCCCTCCCCGGTCGAGAACTAGGGGCTGTCTAATGAAGGCCGCCTGAAAGGAGGGCCCAGCTGAAGGCGCCAGCACCTGAGGATAATTGGCTGTCGGAATAAAAGGCAGGAGAGAAAAAGAGGAGGAAGGAGAGAACAAAACGGGCGGAGGTGGGGGGTGGGGGGGTGGGGGGGGGGATGCAGATCCCGTATTTAAGAATGAAAGCGGTGCAGGGTTGATGCTGTGCTGCTAACCGGGGATAGAGAATGGTAATTGTATGATGGAG
>JAVQIZ010240365.1:0-10645 GCA_036023535.2 Galaxias brevipinnis | reverse complement strand
ATAGTAATTAGAAAACAATATTTTTATATTATTTTTGAAATATCTGAAACATTTGAAAGTTGTATTAATCAGTTGTTTTTTATCAAACCTTCTGCAAATAGTCAGTGTGTGCTGTACTGTGTCATGCACACAAACAGGTCTCTTAAAATAATGGCGAAGGAAGACGAAGGACAGCCGGAGAAGTAAGAGTTGGTTGGGATGGAGCCTGGATGGGCTTTGGTTGATCTATTGTTTCGCTCTGTGCACGTTCACCTCTAACAGATTGTCAGCCTTTAACAATCGTGACCCCTATCGTGCCCTTAAGGGTAACTGACGGTCTGTCTCGCTACTCAGCAACGCAACCCACTCAGCAACGCAAGAGCTCTTTTCATGGTCTGATACTCTGTCAGACAAAAGAACCATGCTGTCTGATGACTGAGGTAAAAACAAGTCGGGGAAAGCAGTCATGCTAATTCTGATATACTTTACAATTCCCCCTTTCCCCTAAAGCCAATCGTAAGAGTCCCAATTAAAAATTAACCACAGTGAAGATCTAAACTATTATTATTGGTCACCTGACCTGAAAAACCAACAAAGGCTGAAAAGACTGAGCCAATCCCACAAGGTGTGACCCCTTCTAAGGTCTTTACGCGTCCAATTAGCCGAGGTCGATCTGACCACAAATTGCTTGTTAGTGATGTCATAGGCAGATGAAAGGCCCGGTCAATCTGAAAAGGGAGGACCTTGAAATGTTTAAGTAAAATAAAGGGAATGGGCTGGCCCTCTACCCTTTGAGACACACGTATTCACCAGCACTTCAAGAGGCAACGTGTTCACTTCCAAGCTGAGCTCAGCCATACCCTTTGAAGGGCTTGTTTGCTCAGTTTTGCGATGCAGCTTTTGTTCACTGAAACACTGTATTCCTATGGAGAGGAAGGCATGTATGGAATGATTGTGTAAACAACACCCTTAGCAACTGAGTTACAGAGTTCAAAGGAGTGAGAGAGAGAAAAGAAGGAAAAAAGTCATCTGACTGGGCCATCTTGATTACTTGTGTGATGCTCTCCCTGGGAAGAAACCTCTCTTGATCAATGCATTTACAAAGTATTGATATCTTACTGTGCTTATATTATGCTAGTAGTATAGTGTCAATGGTCAAGACAACACAGGTGAAAAGGAATTGTCTTTGCCTCAGCTGTTCTAACTTTTGACTTATCCCACAGATTTTTCAATTGTGCTCATTTAATCTCTGTATTCCTTAATCATTTTTCTATAGCACACCTGTGAAAAACACCAATAAACATAGAAGGAAATTACATTTGAAAAGTAAAACATTCAAAAAGATTCAAAAGATATTGCATACTGTTCTTAAATGCACCGTCTCATATTATATGCATCTTCCTACCCTCCCTGTGTTTCTTTAGGGATACACATAATGACATGCAAATATGTTGATGGAAGGCTGTATAGTGTCAAAGCTTGCTGACACTGGCTTCTCCACATAGCCAGACATGCTCTCTTGGTCTCTGCTGAGCGATCGGGGAGGGGGCATTTCTGCTGTCAGAGCATTGGACCACACATCTCTCCCTGAGACCTGTCAAAAACAGCTGGGACATCTCTCCCCTCCTCATCCACCCCCCCCCCCCCCACCACCCCCCGAAACCAACCCCCAACCCCAAGAGCCTGCTGGACAAGCTCTGATAAAGGGTGTTTGGAATGCATCGGAAAGCATGGGGGAACATTTCCGCTTTTGTCTGCTTGATGTATTGAAGTCTCTCCTCCAAACCCCCAAAAACCTTTTTAAAGGAACCGTTGTAATTTCTGGGACAGTAGAGTTGGTAAAGAGTTGGTCAAATAAATGTATAAAGGATATAGCAGCTCGCCTATTTTACATTACATTACATTACAATCATTTAGCGGACGCTTTTAACCCCACAAAAATAAGCTAAAGAAGCACCAGGATACAAAACAGGACCATTGTAAACCTATTATAAGTATGAAGTTATAGGAGTAAAATGTATCTCTATTTTCTACTGTGGTTGTCAAGGATCGATGCGATAAACACTTGCTGCAAAACACAGTCAAAACCTAAGTACAAAACTGGCTTCAAAGTAGCACACCAATCACTCAACAAAACAAATATTTTGAAATTGTTAAGCTGGTGACTCTTTCATACACTTCAAAAAGCTATGCACTGTTACTGGTGCCTCACTTCCATGGCCTGGAGCGCTGAATATTTCTACACCGACCATAAACTAGGACTGTTACTATTGGCTGACAGGCTTACAATGGAGCCGTGTGTCTTGTTATCACGTTCTAATATTCCATGAATGACGGGGCTTTTTCCTTCACACCTTTGGTAGACAGACAGTCTGATGTGATGGTCAATTTAAAATCTGGATGGATACAGACATATCTGTGATGTACGGAGATAACTGTTTAGCCTATAGGGCCACATTAAGGTACCAATAGTTATTTTAAATAAATGTCCAATGCTAGCAGAAGGCAGGACCACCATAATGGAGAGGCAAGTCAATTGGGGGTTGTTTTCCATTTCTCTGTGTATCTTTGTGGAAGATATATTGTGCCAAATGTTTAGTTCAAATTGCTAGGAGCAAAGACACTTCAGCTGGCTGACACGATGTGTATGTTTGAACAGGAGAGAAAGATAGGGGTTTGTTTATACGTGTGTGTGTGTGTGTGTGTGTGTGTGTGTAAGTGTGTGTGCTTGAAGGATTGAGCGATGGGAGGGAAGAAAGGAGGAAGAAAGATAAAAGGGGTGAGAGAGAGAGAGAGAGAATCTACACATTATATGCATTTCTTTAAAGTTAAGAAAGTACAGCCTGTTAAAGTTTTATGGGGATGTTATGTTACCGAGTACATTTTATAATTGTCTGAGGCCATGCTGAGCAATTCAGCTTTGTAAATGCTTAACCAAAAGCAAATAACCAGACAAAAAAGCTAGGGGTTTATGGTAAGGGTAAGGTTAAAATACATTCGCCTGACAGTTTACATTCCTAGCCTACGTCATAAATGAAAAAAAAAGTCGACCAGGTCATTTAGGATATAGACAACTTCACAAGTGTATACCTTTCAAAACCTGTGAATCAAAACCATTTTCTTTAACATAATAAGTTAAAAATGACAAGCTACAGGACCTTGCCTTACTTAAATATGACCTTAAGTATAGGCAACCACAGTCCCCAAAACATGTAACTCTAGTCTAGAATTAAGTAAAAAAATGTATTAGCTATCAAAGAAGGCTATAAAGTTGTTCTTAACAAACAATGAAAGTTTAACCCTGATATCAGTTTATAATATTCTACTTACCGACCACATAGATAATTTATTTCAGACTTTTCTTTACAAAAGCCATTATTTTTGTTGCACTACAATAAGTTTGAAAAAGTTACACATTTCCTTCTCTATGTTGTGTTCATTGTAGCGCTTGATAAAATATTTGAAAGCGCAGGGAAGGGGGACTGTGCATCATAATATTCTACGCCCTATCCCCTCCCTCACGAGGAGAGAGATAAGGGAAGTTTCCTCGTTGGCCGCGCTGTAGTGCAGTGCAGTGATATGAAAAATTTGTATAGACTATTGCATTTGTCTCCGCGGGACACACAGAGTTGAAGGAAAGACTTCCAGGGAATATTGAATTCCAATGAGGAATATCGCGCATTCACCGCCCACCAGCTCTTAATTTTTTTAAGATAATAGTTTGTTAGTTGAGTTTTCCTCGGTCTTTTCTTTACTTATCTTATTGATGTCGACCAACTAGGGGATAGCTTGAGGTACAGGATAGTTGTCGGCCGGATTGTTCTATCGAGTTTTCTAAGGATAAGATAGAACTAAATCAAAGACGGTCTAAGACAAAGTGATAGCATTCGCTTCAGAATGAATAACAACAAGATCGAAAAGGAGAACGAACAAAATGAATTCACAAACCACGAAGAGGAGGTATGTCTGAAACTGCATCTTCACTACCTGATACACATGTAGCCTCCATTTACAAATCATTTTTATTTTAAAGCAGATGCCAGAAAATAGCAACCCGTGATTAGCGCACTGAACTAAGAAACAAATGTGTTTATTTACTTAACAATCCTAATATGAAATGATTGGAACCTATTACATGTGTCTTATTACATTATTGCATGGCTTATCTTAATAACTTTTTATATTTTCTTCAGAATCATAGTTGTGGTTATATTTGAGATTTGAGTGTGGATTTCTCTTAAAATGTGGGCTCAAAACGCCTTTGCAAAAATATTAGGTTGAATCTTTTTCTGCCTTGGTAGGTGTTGTCAATGATGCTCAAGGAGCATCATAAGTTCAAACACTGCTGCTCAAAATTAAATTTTTCACCAACATGCTTTGTAATAGCCCCCTTATTTCGAAAAATATATCAATTTACATAATATGTAACCAACTTCCTCATACTGTTTTCTATGTAAATATCTGAATAATGGGGTAATTTATTTAGGCATTCAACCAACTACATGAAAGTGACAGACTTGTTGTTTCTGTGTGAAGTAGTCTGCCCTGCCAAGTGATGTAAGCAAAGTATATCAGATTATATCAGTTAGGTCTCTTGCAACAATTTGATTAGAGCCCCAAATTATTGCTCCAAAGTATTAGTCACTTGTAACTGAATCACCAAGCATTCCATCTTGATGTAACTCCATATTTGGTGTACTGTTTATGTGATGAGTCAGTCCAGTTTGCATCACACAGATGCGATCTTAGTGAATGTAGAAGAATTGTTCACTCAGTAACTAATGAAGAGCTCAAGTTTCAAATGCTGCCTTGTTGGCTTACATCTTTTTCGTACGAAGTTCGACTCACCTAGCATTAATGGGACAGTAAATTTGAAGATGTTCTTCACTTTTCCACTACTAACATAAGACACTGTTACAAAGAAGCAATCTTAAGAAGCCTGCACTAATAATAATAATGGCATCTTTACAGCGTGATCAGTTGATTGATTGTGTCGCTGCAGTGTTAAATAGATGTAAGTTGAATAGAATTTGCAGAGACTAATATTTTGTAAAATCATATCCAAATGTTTTGTGAGAGGTCTGAGGGTTATGGTGATGATTGAAATGTAAATGGGGTAAGTATACCAAACACAAGCACACACACACACACAAAAAAACATACACACTCAAATATACACACACCTAAGCAAGATTCGGCAACAGCAATGAAAAAGTGTGTGTTTGTAAAATTTTTGTCCTGAGAAAAATGTACCACCGGTAATGTAGGCATGCGACTTGTATAGCTTATATAATTTGCATCCCATACAGGAGAAACAAAAGATAGGCTGTCCCATTCGTGCTCACTTTGTAAAAAAAAAATTTCTGACATTTCCTATTTCTGACCCAGAGTTAACAAAAGTCACGGAATCATTCAAATATTATTTTCAATCATATAATAACAACGGGCTAGTGAAATAACACACCTGATCCTACATTTCGTACGTCTCCAATATAAATGTCCATAACAACTGACAAAACAGAATGTTTCATATTTAACAGCCCTATGGTAACGGTCAACCATTACCTTAAAGAGAGCCAAAGATTAACTACCAATTTGGCATGACTCTCACATGCTCAACAACAGCCATGGTAACGACAGCACAGTGTAGTATGGGCCTCAATGGATCATTCATTTCAACCCATCAACTCCCCTCACTGCACTGTATTGCTCAACCTCCTACACCAACGCCAGTTTGGGCACTAAGCTTGACAATAGTCACATGTTATTCTACTGTTCACCAACGGTCACCAAACATGGTCTGGGGGGTTGTTGGTATGCAATGTTTTTATCTCATCCGAGCTATACAAAACTCCAGTCAAATGGCAGCACTGGCTGATAAGTGGTATATTATCAGGTGTCTGGATGCTTGAAGGCCCACTTACTACAGGATAGGGCTTGGTCACCGACCGCTATCGCAGCCCGAGTGACAAACAACTTCTCGAAGAGAGATAGGAAATGTCACAGATAAGTTCCATCCATGCATATCCTTACATGGCTAGGAATACTTGGGAGGTATTCTGCAATGGTTTCCTGGTGGAGCCGAACTGTTTGGCATCTCGCTGGTACGACACGGGACCAATGCTTCATTTGGAGTCTACGCATTCTTCAAACTTTGCTTCAATTTAAATTAGCACACCGCCTTTTATACATTGTTCTTGCCTTCATTTGATTTACAAAAGGAAAAAACTGCATTAGTTATTTTCACCTGCTACATTGAAGTTCGCCATCTCTTTGGAAAATGCGTCTATGCTTCTACTAAATGTCTTAATGTATTTTCTTTAGTATATTCCGAGAGACTTTTATAAGGGTCTAGCAAACTATGAACTATTACGTCATCGAGTGTAGTTGGGGAAGGACACACACACACACACACACACACACACACACACACACACACATCTGTTGATTTTAGTCTTGCTGACCATAAACATGTAAATGGAGCTTCACAAATGCCTTTTTGCAAAGAGAAACAGAATATCACTCTGTTGGGGTTGAACAGATGCAGCTCATCTCCCTGGGGTGTAATTGAATTGTGCCGGCCTGTTTGGAGTATCTACTACGTTCCCTTCAAATGGCAGGTCATGTGGCCAGCTGACCTTTCCCTCTGAAGGGACCGTGGCAGGGAGCTACGCTGCTGGAGAAGAGCAAGAGTGAAGTGAAGGGAGACCACCGTGGAGTGGAGCGCAGTTACCCTGAGTTTTACTCCGTGTGTGTGTGTGCGCGCGTGTGTTTGTCTGAGTAAGCGGAAATGGATTTACTATAGGGTGTCTGTGTGTTTGTGTGTGAAGGCCTAAGTTAGGGTGAGCGTTGTGCATTCAGTCTGTGTGTGTGTGTGTGTGTGTGTGTGTGTGCGTGTATGACTGTGTGTGACTGTGTGTGTGTGTGTGTGTGTGTGTGTGTGTGTGTGTGACTGTTTGTGTGTCTATGAAAAGGGCACAGAAATGCCTTAACTCTCTGTGACATGGAACGTATCAGCATTCATGGATCTGGAAACATTATGTGGTTATGATAGGACACACACACGGTTACATTTTCTCTCTCTTGTGCACACACACACTCACACACACACACACACACACATACACACACACACGCACACACACATAGACAGACACACACATATACACACACACATTTTTTGAGGTTAGTCATACCATTCACATAGACGTAAATACACAGGCAAACTTTTAATCTCACACACACACAAATCGTCTAAAATCAATGGATGGATTTATAGATAATTCCAACGAGAATACAACCTAATTCAGACACACACACCTACTTATCACGTCATATCAGACACACACCAATGATAGGTTTGAATTTATTTATAAGAGTGCTCAAGGAATTGTCATCTTATCTTGGCCATTTGTCAGCTGTGCTACAAGAGGTATTTGACAAGACAACAAGGCTTAACGTCAAGAACGGCTGGTATAGAAACCTAGTCATGGGATGCAGGAAAAAGAGAATCCTGTGAAGGATTTGTCCCCATTGAGTTTTTAGAACGCATTACAGGCCCCTGCTGAAAGGAGGCAGAGCAAACATGGACCTCAATTCAAAGTGCCCCGCATTGTGTACTTTGAAGTCCTCTCTCGTGGTGCCTTGTGACAAATGACAAGATATTTTGAGTGGAAGAGGTATGACTTTTTACACAAAAAGGCAGCCATTTTGGTTTGCTTTGTCACGATGGGTGTATGTGCGTATCCTGTCACCTCCGCTTATTATCTCTCACTCAGAGGCTATAATTAAACACCTTAGCTTTCTCTTTTCATCCACCAGTCGCTCTCAATCTCTCACCCGCTTTTTAACGATTCACTCGGTTCATCCATATTCGTTTTCCTTGCTTTTTCCTATGTTTGTCATCAGTTTCCCTTTTATAGATTCTTCCTATTACTTTTCCATCCTCCTCTGCATTTATTTTCGACGGCCTTCTTATCTCACCCGGTCCTTGTTTCCTCTCCATTTCCTGCTCTCTCCGTACTTTTCTCCCCTTCTCTTCTCGTCCACTCCCACCCTTATTCCACTTTTAGTCCTTATCCCTTATCGGCCCATGACTCCGAGGCATGACTCTGAGCGGGTTGGTACAGAAGCCCATTTATGGTCATGGGAAGAACCCTAAAGGCAGGAGCGAGCCAGGCGGAACACGAGAGGTCGCGACTGACTGCTCAGCTGAGCAGAAGGAGTCGCCATAGCCAGTCAGTCAGAGTAAGCCCCAACAGGGCTCCATTAGCCTGAATGGGTTAAGTTGGTTTGTTTAAAAGGTGGGAGCAGTTCAAATGGACAGACTTTAAAGGGTTGTCTCTTAAGGCGGGGGATGTGCGACAGTGTATGACTGAGTGCGTTTTCTGTTTGTTTTTGCTCTGTTCCGTGCAGTTTTAACCCCTGCCTATACCCAGCCTAAAAAAGTAAGCCAAAAAGGAACGGTTGGAACAGAATCAACAACGGGTATCGTAGAAAAGTTGATAAAGACTTTAACCGAGACTAGTCTAAATTGGATAACTGAATGGTATGAGATGATGGGTAGTCTATACACAAAAACAATCACAATAGGAAAGGGTTTATAGGAATAGAAAAGACTGAACAGCAACACTGACAGCTGATGGGGCAAACTGACACTCTTGACAACTTGTGAATAAATGCCTCCTGCAGACGTGTTAGCTAATTGACTCCTCAAAGCCTTGTCAGGAAGCGCAAGAAAGACTCCTGGTGATTGACAGGAATAGAAGACAACTTATTGGTCTAAAGTAAAAAAAAAAGCCTCGTGGGTTGTTGTCCTTAAGACCTGGCTTCGAGGCCAGAGGTGGTGAAGATAAGGTATGAAAAGGGAGGAAGTGAGTGAGGAAAATAAAACGAGACAATAAAAACCGATCGCGTTTTGAGTTGAGGAGAAAAGGCTTTTTTTTTTCTTTTTTTTTTTAAAGTGTTTGCTGAGTTTCCTAGGTCATTTGTTTTTCAATAACTTTAAAGGTCATCTTGGTGAAACATTTACAGACACGCTTGGCGGTAATTGTTGTTTCAAAGCACGTCCGTTTGAACTGAAGCCGAATGTTTAACTTCACAGTTAACCACGCGGCCTAACCTAGACGTGACCCCCCCACCCCCACCCCCATCGGACTTTATATCTGAAACTTGACCCCTTGTGACCTTTGACACAGACACGATTAACGGCCACTTAGACCGAGCCATCCATTTATGGTGGTTTGACACCTAGCAGGCCTGCGATTGTTCCCTCTCCACATTCCCGCGAGCGGACAGAAAAAAACCCAACATACCTGGTGAGGGGGATGAAGAGCGACGGCCACGGGGCAGTGACAGCACCAGATAGCTAAACCACAGCAGCCTGTCAGTTTACTCTCTTTTTTGTCGTCGTCGTCCCCCCCCCCCCCCCCCTACAACGCGGCGCCTGAATGATGCAAGACGGTTGGTTGACTTTTTGCCTTGAGCTCACTGGGCTGCACGAGCTGGTCCTTTGATTCTGACTCGGAGTCGTACGGAGACACGCGTGGGTCCGGAGGAACGGCTGCGTGGGCGTGGAGTGCTGTGTTTCTCTGGTGCTTCTCAGCGCGTGGAGAGAGGCAGAGACGCAGAAGTGCCAAGGAGAGTACAAACATAGACCTGCCCGTCTACATACACGCTAGACACAAACCATCTAAGACACATCACAATAGGCTGCCTTTTACGCCCAGATCCCTCTCTGTTATTTTATTTATTTTCTTACAGTTTAACCTGAACAGAAAATGCCAGATGTTAGGTTCTAAGTGTTCACTGTGGTCCAGTTGTTGCAAACAAAAGGCTTCAGGACTGAGGAGTGTAGATCATGACATTGTTTAGGGGAACATTTTTTATTTGACTGGCTTTGCGTGAGTCACGACACCAGAAAGACTGAAGCTGTGGGATTGGTTATCGATGGGGTAACAGACTTCCCCCGGGGCTGGTCAGAGGGGCATCCTGCACATGGGACCCACTGTTAAGGTTGCCTTAATAGGATCTGATGTTTTTGGCCCAGGGCACCACATGCCACACAGCCTTACTAAACCGTTGCCAGGTAACCAAGCCACACAGCATTTATGAAGTTGTCAGCCCGGTTGGCTGAGTGCTAGGCAGGTCGGCTGGTTTTGATCGAAGCATGCTTGCGCGTTCCTCCACGAGTAGAAATGAACTGTGATTCCTCGGCCAGACCAAGCCACTCAGCACCTTGGAAATGGAGACATGTGATCAAGTCATAAGCGAATCACAAGAAAACAGTAAACTACTCTATTAAAACGCATCAAAATGTGGAAAGAAGCCAAAGGGGGAAAAGATTTGACGCATGTAGCACTTTTTATTGTTGTGATTATGAAACAATTGTCAACGATCTGTGGAGGTCTGTATTGTGTAATGATTGTATGATTCCATCTATAGCTTGAACAGACAATTCAACATGTTTTCAGCAAATTCTTTTCACAGTGGTTTGCAGGAAGCAGTGGCCAGCAGATGCTTGTGGCAATCTGTCGACACATTTCCCAGTGAATCACCTATAACCTTCCTTTCGCAGCCCCCGCGCCGCCCCGGCCGGGGGGGGGGGGGGGGGGGGGGGGGGGGGGGGGGGGGGGGGGGGGGGGGGGGGGGGGGGGGGGGGGGGGGG
>JAVQIZ010240349.1:0-20631 GCA_036023535.2 Galaxias brevipinnis | reverse complement strand
TCTCTCTCACTGGGCTTGTTACTTAAGGGAAGTAATACGGAGCATTACAAAGTCTCTTTCTCTCTCACTGGGCTTGTTACTGAAGGGAAGTAATACGGAGCATTACAAAGTCTCTTTCTCTCTCACTGGGCTTGTTACTGAAGGGAAGTAATGAAATAGTGGGCATGAAAAGATTAAGGATGAATTGGAGCAGGATTATTGTTAAGTTGTGTGCTGCATCTCTGCAGAGTGAGCGCCCCCCTTTGAATCCAGAAAGACAGTGCAGGTTTCAGATCAATAAATATTGATTGGCATACAACATCTTATGCATTTGAATAAAGAGCCATATCTGTACAAAGTGATGTCTGTTGATTTGTGATGATTTAAGAACAGAATTCACACACGCAGACTCAACATACACACACTCTAAAACCCCACTCTAAAGGGTGGTGATGAAGAAACATCAGGGAAGCGTATCACAGTACCTCCTAGGGGATCGCCAATAGCAACTGCTTTGATTTTAGCTGGCTGCCGTAGCAACAGAGGGCTCTCTGTTACAGCACTGAAATGGAGTGTGTTTCTCAGGGAGTATGATGACCCTATTTCTTCACCAGCCATCCCACTAGGATTCAAACAGTTAGTTTGTGTTGTGGACATGGGGGATGTTGAAATATGGAATTCATTGCATAATTGTATTGTAACTTATAAATGGAATTTAGATGACTAAAAATGTGTTTTACTTGTAATATGAGAGCACAATGCTGAATATTAATGGAACACTGAAAAACAATAATCAAAGCGGCAACATAAAAGAGAAACTCTTTCTTTGAAACAAGGACATGCACACACACACACACACACACACACACACAGAAACGTGCACACACACAAACCTGTACTGTAGCATTACCTATGCATATTTCATGTTCATTATTCTACACACCATATACAACAAAGTATATGACGTGGCAAATTGTTATGCGTTTATCCCAAAGACTCCTCACATTAAATAAACAGCTATAGATCCACACACTACTATTAACACTGTCACTGAATCTCAGCCGGAAAAAATTACAGTCAACAAATAAATGTAATACATTAATTTAATCTGACAGATGCACAGGACAGGTATTTTCACTAATGCACCAAATCCCAAAACAAGGGGGAAAAACACCATCATTCGGATTGATTTCGGATTGCGTTAAGCCTACCTCAGCTATTTTTGTTAAAAGCCTTACACTGCACATCAAACACATATCCTCAGGTCATTAATAAAACAGCATTGTAATTTTTTTGATATATAGTTTAGTGTAAAAACGAGCCTATTACCCTGCCTGGTATTGCAGCTAAATGTTACAGATTCTCTCAACTGCTTACCAGCTTTTTATAATCTGAAACTGTTTTATCATACTAACACAGCCACCAAAACAGAATAGCACATTCTACACAGCAGTGGGTCATTTAGTGTTGATTTCACATAAAATACAAACATTATGCATTCTTTTGATTAAAGGTCAATCACAGTAACCTAGTGACTAGCAAAATGGTCAAACTTTCAGACAGTAATTACACAAAATAGGAAACTGTGTAAGTCATTATGCATTAAATGTTTACACATAGATATCGATAAAATATACCTATGGCTAGTAGTGGTAATTTGTGTGGATATGATAAATATACCATATTTGACTACATTTTTAAAGTTAAGGATTTTCATTGGTATTTGTGCAAACTGATTGGTTAGTTGTGGGAAAAAGGTGTGTGAATGTTGGCTGTAAAGTTCTGTGCTAAATAATGTTTTGTTTGACTGTTCCTGTGGTTGGGTTGAGCCTCCGAGCCTTATAATACAGACTGATTAGCATTGGATAAAACATTTTAACACTAGTGTACATGCAACTTTCTATCAATAATATTAAACTTATACATATAACGAAATTGTGTGATTAGTTTACCCTTTGGTTTGGAATTACAAAATCTGACCAGATATACACAAAAAAAAGAAGTTTACTGAAGCTAAACTAAAGCAAACTTGCTCATAATATTACTGTACATTGACGACATCAATAAAAGATTTAGTGAACGTCGTTTTCCAGTAGATTGTCAGTCCTATGTTGTCAGAGGTATCAATGCAAAGTTGACAGGATAAACATATTTCAGTACTTGGGAAGTGATGGTTAAAGCTAGTATTTTGTGTTGATGCCTAGGGAATGACTGTTCAAACGGTCATCATCACATAAGTGGAAAAGTTTGTATTTTTGTGGACTTACCTGGATTTGAGATTATTTTTGTTCTTTGTGTTTTTTTCACATTTTGCAACAAAATTTTTTTTTGCATTAGGTAAAGAAAATATGTGCCATTATGTGTGACTGTTAGTTTGTGACAAAAGTAAAATAAACAAAAGCACATTCAGGCTACATTGAATCACCAAACATGTTTTTTTAATGAAGAGAATGAAGTGTTGCTGTGTTTTAAATGTCTGGACAAGACATGGAGTGCACAAACAAATTACTACTTGTCCACAGGATTCCAATCTCTGCATTCTACTGTCATTGATTGGTAATTATGCCAAGAGCCTAATAATGAATAATGAGATAGCAGTTTTCTTTTTCATGATGTCTATGTATTATCATAGATGTGTGGGCTTGTGGAGCCGGTAATGTGGTATACACAACGGTATGCTCTTTCTGCATTCCACAGTATGACATGCGAGCTCAAATGAACGTACTGTGATTTCATATACCTTTTGAGCATGGTAATCAACATCAGCAATTATATCATGCCTGGGAGTATCACTTTAACAGATAATTAATTTAACAGCTTGGGAAGGTATAGGTTCACTTTACAAGCTTGACTGGAATCACGCATCACTGTGGGGTGCCTTGTCTAGGTACCAGAGGCGTAGGTGGGCTATTATGGAGTAGAGAAATGGAGAAGGGCGTTTGGTTTTTACCAACTGGCATGGCTACAGCAGCCTCCCCATTTCAGTAGATATACAAGGGCACTTGTGCTGGAGGAAGTACAGTTTACAAGATAGTGCTCAATGATCAGATGTACTGTATGTATAGGTTTCTCTGTATGCAAAATTGTGTAAGCTAATTATTGAATAAGGTGTGTGGAAAAATAAGGATATCATTAACAAAAGACTTGTGAAGATTATACAGCTCAAAACAAAACAAAAAGTTTTATCTTATTGCAGGTTCTCTCTCATTAAAGTCTTTATAGAAATCCATCTGCATGTGACTGCCATTATACGTGGAGACTTACTGTCTGCATCTGTCATCAGACAGCCGTTGTGTCCGAAAGTTGTTTAAAACAGTCAAATTAAATGGGTAGAAGAGGCACAGGTAGCTACAGCAATTTGACATCTGTTGAGAGATAACCTCTTAGAACCAGTAAGCTTTGTTGGCAGGGTCAGAACATTGTAAGATAATGTGCGCTAGTAAGGTACATGATTTCCAGCTCCAACCGCTGTGGCATGTATGTCTGTGACTGCCTGTCATCATCTATTTCTATGCAGCAACATTCTGCCTTTAATGAGCTCTTTGTGGGATTCCTCCATCTGTCCTCCTACCCTTTCAGACAGGTCCCTCCCATTGTAAACCCATAGGCCACATTCTGGCACCACCAAAAGATGTCATTTACACATACACACACACACACACACACACACTCACACCCACATTTGTATCTCCACATTTTCCCATTTATACATTTAAGTAAACTATTATTTCAGAAGCAGCATTAAGGGAATGATGACCATGGCAGAACTGACTTGTTTCCCCAGTGCTTTAGTGATTATGCAAACTTAGAGAAGTTTTCATCTGGATTGTCAGACAGCTGTATTCTCTTCAGTCCCACCTAGAAGGCATGAGGGACTCTTACGTGGCAGAAACCTTAATAGTCGCATACGTGGCTTTTTCATTAAGCCACATTGTGCCACCACACATCTTAATGTTCAAAAAGACGTTCCTGTGTGGTCTCTAGTCCTGCATGGTCGCTAAGGTCATGTGTGTGGGCTCCTTCTGCTAGTTCATAAAGGCACTGTATGGATTTTTCATTGCTGGCCAAATCGTATATTCACTCCAGGTTCTTGTCTTCAGTGAAGAGTGAGAGTGCTCAAGGTTTGCTTCTGCTGTAGGTTGCAGACAGTCCTGTCCTCACTGCAGTACTTTATACTGGAAAGACAAGCATGGCCAAAGGAGTTGTGTTTTAATTCTGAGATGATGATCACCACTCAGGGCCAGCAAGGGTGCACTTTTCGGGTTTGTTTGTGTGCATTTGTAAGAGTGTGTGTCATTGCATGTTTTTGCACTGCTAAATCAAATGTAGAAGGCCTAAGTATCAAGTTTAGCTAATCAAATTTTTCTTAGAAAATGTTAGTAATGGTAAAAAAAACATCATATGCGTACATATGTTTTCATTTGTTTAAATTGTCAGACATGCTTCAGATGAATCATTGTGTCTCCCCTGGGCTGACACAGTAGTCAAGCAGTAATTGATTGTAGATAGCGTGACATGCTGCCTGCAGCCTTTTATTGACCATGTGGAGTGAGCAGTCAATGGACTGTGTCTCTCAGAGTGCTTGTGAGAATGAATATGATTCATATGGTTATGCCGCTCTGTGTAGACCTCTTTGTTCTCCCAAGCCATCTCATAGCACTCACTCTGACTTTCTCCTCCTTTCCCCTTTCTGTCTCTCTCTCCCTCGCTCTTTCTCTCTCCCTCTTTTACACACACACACACACACACACACACACACACACACACTGTTTCTCCCCATGAGACTTGCCCTTGGACTCCCTCCTAACAGAGGAGAGGAGCAAGCTGCTACTGCAGTTCTGTCTGATCTGCTACTGCTACCAGGACTTTCTGCTAGGACACCGACAGCTTTATGTGCACTCATAGACGTGCATTCGTTTAAAAAAATGCCTTCCCCTGCTGCCTTCCTACCAGACACTAAAGCTGGCTGATTAAACGTGATCCAGATAAGAGGAACATGGTGTAAGAATGCTGCTTCCCCAGGGCTCTAGTGTTCTGTCTTCAAAACGAATGATTAGAGACTTCATCAAAGGGAGGATCTGTGTCTCAGTGGCTGTCAGCAGTTATGTCTTGGTGGCTGTAGAGAAAGCTGGTAAACAACAACAATTTGCAATACAAATTCCATCTAAACTGTGCAAAGGCACGGGCAGATCTCTGCTCTATGCTGAGAGACAGTCATTTCATGGTTTAATGATGCCACAACATTTGAGGATTTTTCTAAGAAAGTCTATTACTAAAATCACGCGCGAGAGAGAGAGGGAGACCTAGAAAGAGAGAGAGAGTTGGAAGAAAAGGAGGATGTTGTGTAAATGTCATTTTAGGCAGTGTCTGGCTACTGGATGGTTAGATTCAAGAGCAGGGTAGGTGTGAAGTAATCAGCAGGGAGGGAATGAGCTACGTTTTCAGGACCTCCATGGTTCGTTTTCTTCAGGTTCTTATTTTAGGTAAGCCTGGTAAACCACTGACTGTTTTGCCTTTCTTCACATGTCAGTCTGGCCAGGCTGCCCTCGAAGTGTTTTTGCTGAAGGAGTTACCGTGCGTCCTTTAACCAATCAACATAATTTCAAAAGTGGTCATAAGTGATGTAATGATTAGTTTATGCAAGGACAATTTGTGCATATTCAAGTTTTTATTGCATGTATGCTCTCCAGTTCTTGATAAAGCAGCCTTGCTAAGCAAGAGAAGCTGCTTTGTTGCTGAAATTCGTAGCGCTACTCGTAGCATCATCAGCAAAACTTGATCCAGTACAGCCCACTTGAAACTCATTGGTCCGGAAATGTCTGTCTTGAACAAAAGTACAGTCTATTGTCGGCTGGCCAGACAAATATGCAGTGAGAATCAGAATGTGATCACTTGATCAAGCTGGTTCAACCAGGCTAGTTTTAGGGGAGCAACCGATCTTATAACCTCTTTTTCATTGCAGTGATAAGAGGTTAAGATGAGCGCTGCTTATTGCACACGTTATACAAAGTTCTCCCCTTAAATCAGAACAGTTCAGTTAATATCTGTGTGGTTCAAACTAGCACAATCTTTTGTAATTGATAAGAAACACACAGATCCCATAACAAGGCGCCAGTTCTTCCCACGATATGCCCAATGTGTCAGTGGTCTGAGGGCAGGGAGCTGTGATGGAAAGGCCATGTCTGGTCCTGCCAGAGATAAGAGGGCTTCTGCTCTGTCAATCAGAGTTTTGGCGCACAACTGGGGTTTGAGCAGGCTGCTATGTTAGATAGGGACAGCGGGCCTTTTTTAGTCTGTTTCAATCTAAGGAAAAGCCTTTCACCCAGAGGATGCTGCATGTGTATCCGAAGGGATTTTCAGAAAACTAGTATCCAGTTGAGTGGATTTGAGTGCGTGAATATATCGCTTTTAAAACTGGCAGTCAAACAAAGCATATTTTACATGAACACTTGACATTATATCTTAAATTACTTTGCTACTGTCTGCAAATTGTCCTGTCACTATGCCTGGTTGAGTTCTCCATGCACATTCACGTGTATGCACATCTTGTCCCCCTGATAATTGTTTTATAACCCTTCCTTCTTAGAATCATCAATTTCTAGTCCCATTGGAGCAGCAAGGACCACATTCCCACTGGTCTTGTCAAAATGAAAAATACAGATACAGCTGCTAAATAAATTGCATCCCTGATATCACAAACCTTTTGCGTGAATGTGTTAGCCTATGGGTCATTTAGGTCTGCATAAAGAGAAACTAATTATTCATTTACGTGCTTTGTGCATTCGGTAAGGTTGTAAGAATAATGTACCTCTCTCCATAAGCCAATCGCAGCGAGATGGCTCCACTCATGTCAATTTTGGCGTGCAATTTCAGTTGAAATTGACTTCATAATAGTTTTTATTTGAGGATGACCTGTAAAGACTAAATGCTGTTACTATCTTTCCTCAGTGTGTTTAAGTGATGCAACATATTGGAGTGCCTATTAATTGTATCTGAACACAGGACACCTTTTCAGGCCCTTCCTCTTTAACAATACATTCCCTTTTTTTCTTTTCTGCTTTACATGTTACCAGGAAGTGGAGGTCAGTCATCTCTATAATGTTCATACACTGGTTTTGTCAGTTGCCTTTTCAAAACCTACTTTACGGTCTCTGTCCTCTGGCCTTTTGTGTTCGACTTGTCTTTTTATGAAGACAATTGATCTTTTAATTAACTGGAAACAGTGACTACAATGCTTAAAAACCATCATATGTTTCACACTGACATTGGGCGTGTGTAGATTGCATGGCTAATTTCCATACAGATGCCCAGCTGAACTTACAATGTTCATCTCTTTTGCTGTACTTGTCTGTAAATGACCTCGCTAATGAATCATATAACAGTTCATGTTTTTCACATTTGTTTACTTGCTTGATTTTACATTATGCTTTGTTTATAGTGTTGTCATATATCATACTGTATATTCATAATATACATCTTTATGTTGTTCTTTTAGCGTTTTTATATTTTCTTTAATGAATTAATGCAAATGTATCAAACTTTGTGTAAGAGACAGTAGGAGTCAGAACACTGATAACTCATGGTGATGGAACTTAATCCATATTGTATGGAACCCTCTAATCAATGGTCTGGTCTGTGTCTTGGCAGGATGATTACGTCCGCACCGGGGATGATAATCAAGGATCAAGTGAAAGTAAGTCTTGGCGTTAAAGTCTTAACTCCGCACTGCTATCTTAATCTGCCCTTCGTTGTTTCCCTTATCAATCATTTGTTTCTACAGACGCGTTTCTATCTTATTTTGGATACCTATTTCTACTGCCATCGATCTATAATAGCATAATGTGTGCTACTGAAAAAGGACAGTGTGCTGTAGAGTAAAGCAAAGTGTACATAGGTCCTCTCTCTCTGGGGCCTGTGTTGTGTCAGCTCTCCAGACCTCTAGTGGATTATTGTATCAGACAGGCCAAACGCTTCTTTATCCTCCACATTTGTATTCAGAGGTCAGCGGCTGTCCTTGTATGTAGCTGTCTCTGACGAGGAAAAGGTTTGAGGGATTTTAGCGCTCCACTGTAGCTACTGCCTCAGCCAGCCATAGCTATTAGGCCCCATTCAACAACCCCGTTTTCCCTCTATTTCTTTTCAGTAGGAGCTAAAGTCTGAGAGGCTTTGGTAGCTGATGAGTCTTTCCTACACTGTATGGTTTAGAGCTCTGCACACACCATTTTGTCCTGATTTGCAGCTTTAATGAAGTCGCCCGACTGATGGACTCCATTAGTACAATCCCACATCTTAATGAAAGGCTAATTATGGCCTTCAAAGTAGGGCCAGAGCACGAGAGAGGGAAAAGGAGAAAGTGAAGAGCAATGGAGAGAGAGATGCGTATCCAGAGAGGGATAAAAATAAGGAGGGGGAAGACGCTTCTCCATGTCGTTGAGTGGTGAGTGAGTGACGTTGGCTTTGCTGTGAAAATGTAAAGCCACTCAGTGATGAGCAGTGGGAAGGGTTGGAGTGTTGCTCCTCTGAGTTCATTTGATTACGTCTCTATGTGTGACAGGATCTCTCCATATACAGCCCAACAGACTAACAAGCGTCAGATAAAGCATCCAGACTATCTAGAGGAGAAACGCTCGTTTCGATAGTATTTCCCTCCTCAGATGTGACTGTCTGTACCCTTACACGACAGTCTGAGCTTATCATCTCCCTCCATTGATCTGAAAGCCTTTATAGTGGGCTGATGAAGTAGGGAATGGTTCTGTCCCCCACAGACACCACAGAATCACTGCAATGTGAACCCCACGTTACTGTATAATTTAGGTTTAAACTACGATCCTTGCTGGGTTAGGTTATGAGAAAGCTCTGATAACTTTAGACTCTTGAGAGGCTGTAAACACTGGATGAAAAAGAGGAGGATGGGGATGATGTGGACAGGGATGAGGGCTGAATGTAGCGCACCCTCATGCAACCTCAATCTGCAGGGATTGGTGTCAGGCTAATCTGGGTTGTGATTGAAACAATAGGAGGCTAGTTAGGTTTATTGCAGCCAGCTGCTACAAGATACTCAAATAGACACAGGGAAAGACTGAGAGTCGGGGTGAGTTGGAGGGATTGGTAATGATTTCTGTAGGACTGAACACAAAAGGAAAGGAGACAATCAGTGTGGAAGAAGGTGCGAGAGCAAATAATAATGTGTTAGATTGTGTCGAGAAGGTAGGTAGCGTTGATACTGTAGAAGGAAGAATGGCTGATGCATTGAGAAGAGAAAGATGTGTGATAGAGGACTGGAAAGAGAGAGAGAGAAATGCATAATTGCGCCAAGAAGTAAGGAATGAGAGATATCCAGAAACAGAAAGAGTAAATTCTCATCAAAATACCAGATTGAGCTCCAAATCCCCTTTGGTCCAGATAGTGATGCTTAAACTACAGAGCCAGAGAGAGCCTGTTGCTATGGAAACATAATCATGTGGGCCCTGCTTTAATGTGTGGAAGCCTGTTAAGTTAACATGAGGTTCAGGCAGCCACCTTATGGTTTTCAACACACAACACAACCCTGCCAGCATAGTGCCCCTCTGCTACCAACAAGGTTTCACTGCTAGTGGGACAGGATATTCTGCCCTCTGTTGAGAGGGACAGGATATTCTGCTCTGTTTGTTGAGAGGGACAGGATATTCTGCTCTGTTTGTTGTATTTCCTTGTTTTTCTTCAGAGGATTATTTGCTCAATAGGTTTTACAGCTGCTGAGTTACTGCTTTGTTCTGTAACCCAGTTTCAATCATAACCTCTGTTCAGGATCTGACTCCTCTTTTATCTTTACAATCGATGCTTTGATTCTATTTCTATCCATCCTGTACCTTCTTTGTCTCTGTCTCATTCTTCCTCTCCTCCAGGCTCTTTCAACGGGAGAAAGGGCACCAGCAGGGCCGAGTCGGCACCTGGATTACTTCAGTTTGTTTCTGCTGACGCATTACTATAAATTAGTGAGAGAGAGAGAGAGAGAGAAAGAGAGAGAAATTTTAAATTACTTGGGACATAGACCCACATACATTTATAATTTCTCCTGTGACAATGGATCCTCAGCTTTGTGTCTAAAGCAGCACAGCTACAAATCTTGTTAACCTATGTTTGTGAATTAATGAAGGCAACACAATCCACTCACTGTGGGAATGTAATTGAGTGACAAATCATTCTGTATTCTCACTCCCCTTCAATGTCGGCAGTCACCCAAACTTACACAGCAGGCTCAGGGAGGACAGCACACAGTGCTGGGATTTACATCTCAAATCAGATATCGTTCGCTTTGCAGTGATAATCCATGGGATGCTCTAGCAGCATGATCACCGCTCTGGTCTATATTTCCTCTTTCATCTGATGGCTTAGAGAGATAATGTGACTGTCAAATAATCACTCTCTACGGCCTCAGAAGCTGCGCACAACTGCAGCAGCCAGCAGAATTACTGTCATGGTGATTTACTCTCCGTTGCTGGGATGAAGCCTTCAGTGGTCCGCTCTAAACACACAGCCTGTGTTCCAGGCTGCACTGATGGATAGAGGTGACTAAGAGGCTGGGGAGGAGAGGAGAGCAGGGTGGAAAGACACTGGGCTGTGACATCCAGCCCTCGCTTTAGGGGTGGGGGGCAGGAGTAGGTGGAACAGACGGCGATGACATATGAATGTGTGTGTGGTGCTGACGTGTGGTCTAGCACTGAGCCCTTAGCAAAGCAGGGGATGATGGATGGGACGAGGTGGTGATGCTGGTCATGCAGCCTTCTTCAGGCCAGCTTTTATGATTGCATTTGGAGTGCCCTAAGCTAAGCTGAATCACCCTCTGTCTTAGTTTTACCATGAATGAAGAACAAATAGCTAAGGATGGAAAGCATTGGAAAGTGAGAGTATACCAAATGGATGCAAAGAAAGCAAGAAAAAAGAGTTACAGAACATGGAAGATAGTGATATTTTTCTCTTGCTCCCAGATGTAGACACCACCAAGGACCCATGCAAGGAGGTGAAGTGTAGCCGACACAAGGTGTGTATCGCTCAGGGCTACCAGAGAGCTGTGTGTGTCAACCGCAAGAAGCTAGAACATAGGTACGTAAGTGTGTGAAACTAAGGATGTCACTAAGTGACATACGTGCATGCACACATTTTTCATGTCCTGTTAAACACAAACAAGATCTCACAGTAGCTTACTTGAATTTGAGATTTGTTTTTCAAGTTGTTACAGCAGCTCTGTAAGGTTTGAAAAATATGTAACTATAATTGAACAAATGCATTACTGTGTTATGTATTACTGTGTTATGCATTACTGAGTTATGTATTCCTGTGTTATGTATTACTATAAGATGTTGCGCTTCTGTGCTTGGAATGTTCTTTAACAGCTCTAGTTGGTGTTGAGGTGTTTAGGTGTCTAGGTGTTAGGTGTGCTGCATTAGGGTTTAGGTGTTGAGGTGTTGATGTGTTGAGGTGTTTAGGTGTACTGCATTAGGTGTTGAGTTGTTTAGGTGTTGAGTTGTTGAGGTGTTGAGGTGTCGAGGTGTCGAGGTGTTGAGGTGTTTAGGTGTACTGCATTAGGTGTTTAGGTGTTGAGTTGTTTAGGTGTTGAGTTGTTTAGGTGTCGAGGTGTTGAGGTGTTTAGGTGTACTGCATTAGGTGTTTAGGGATTTAGGTGTTAGGTGTACTGCATTAGGTGTTGAGGTGTTGAGGTGTTGAGATGTTTAGGTATTTAGGTGTCGAAGTGTTCAGGTGTTGAGGTGTTGAGGTGTTGAGGTGTTTAGGTGTCGAGGTGTTTAGGTGTTGAGATGTTTAGGTATTTAGGTGTCGAAGTGTTTAGATGTTTAGGTGTTGAGGTGTTTAGGTGTTGAGGTGTTTAGGTGTGCTGCATTAGGTGTTGAGGTGTTGAGGTGTTTAGGTGTTGAGGTGTGCTGAATTAGGTGTTGAGGTGTTTGTGGTTTCATGTACTGCATTTCCACAGGGCTCAATATCTCCCAGAGAGTACCGTTTAATGTTGGTACATACCCAATGTAAGACGTCTCTGGATACCCCCTGACTGATAAAACAGTTCACAAAACAATTCATGTATTGACTGCAGTTCCCTAAGGTTATCAGTCAAAAATGTAGTCAACAACCTCTTGAGCCTCTTAAGAATGTCATTACAATTTCATTACTCTAAAGGAACATTTATTTTGTTGCTTTGTCTTGACAAATATAAATTACTTAGCAAGATGGGAATTAATTAATTCACAATAAAGTGTAATTTCACATGCAAAATACAGAATTTTATAGAATTGTGGGATAATTTTCAGTTTGACAACCTCAAGTTAGACCTTTTTTCAAAATACCACAAAACATGTTGCAGTACAGTGCACTACCATGTCTGTTGGTATGTACTGTATGTGTGCTGTCATCCCCACTTCAGACTAAAGCAGCCAGCTCTGAGGTCTCCTGAGGGAAACTGCCATCCCTGTCCTGCCTCCTCCTCTGGCCCGGTGTGTGGGTCTGACGGACACAACTATGCCTCACAGGTAAGCATGGCTGACCTGGCACATTGCTATTTAGATACTAATAGGAAAAGGGCAAAGCCACAGGAACACACACAATTTACAGTAGTAATTCAATTCACAATGACACACAATGGCATGATAATCTAATGATTCAAAAATGCTAGCTATGGAGGGTGTGTAGTGCATCGAACAAGTTATAGAATATGGTTGACTTTGCACTGAAGGTCTTCAGAGACAGACCCAGACAAAGGACCATATCTGAGGGGCCTGTGAGTTAGCCAATGGTGGTGATGACACAGTCCCATGTCTTTATGGAGTTATGCCTTTTCTACTGAATCAGGATTTCCTACCTTGAGAGTTGCAGAGGAGGAAAAATACAAATCTATTCATCCACCTTTGCTTGTTTGTGTAGACGACTGATTTAAATAGGAGTGTGAAAGGTGACCTTTATGAATGTTTGATCTTTGTGTGTGTGTGTGTGTGTGTGTGTGTGTGTGCGCAGTGCAAGCTGGAGCAGCAAGCATGTCTAACAGGCAAGGAGATGACTCTAAAGTGTACAGGCCTATGTCCTTGTCCAACCAGTGATTTGGTTCCAGTCACACAAACCAGACATGGTGAGCATACCCACACACACTGACATGTGAATATATATTATTTACATCCAAATTACTCACATATATGTGCATACACAGACACACATATACACACACTGACATACATGACATAATAAACCTTATCCTTTTACAATTATGTGCCACTCTCTTTATGTCTCACACTGACAAACTCATTTGCTCCCTTCAATCTCTTATTCACTATTTCCTCTTTGTCGATGGTCCACAGAGAGTTGTACTGGTCAGGACCTAGCTGACCTGGGGGACCGCCTTAGAGACTGGTTCCAGTTGCTCCAGGGGACAGCTAAGCAAAACAACAGCACCAAGCCTGGGACCAAAAGCACTGAATACAGCAGCTCAGGTAAACCCCTTGTATCTGCAATATAATCTAGTGATCAAGATGCCTATTTTTCAGGCTCTTTTAATACATTGAGATTGCTGTTGTTTAGGAATGCGCTATTAGTAAGAATGCATGTATCTATCTACTGCATGTATGTGCGTGTATTTGTTTTGTGTGTAAGTGTTTGTCTATGTATTTATGTCTCTGTGTTTGCAGTTCTGGACAGGAGCCTGGTGGCCAGCTGTAAGGACTCGATAGGCTGGATGTTTTCCAAGCTGGACACAAATGGTGACCTGTACCTGGACCAAGCTGAGCTAGCCGCCATCAACCTGGACAAGTATGAGGTGTGCATTCGGCCCTTCTTCAACTCCTGCGATTCCTACCGAGACAGGAAGGTCTCTACCGCCGAGTGGTGCCTCTGCTTCTGGAGAGAGAGTGAGTTCCTGTGTGGGCTCCTGTGTGGGCTCCTGTGTGGGTTCCTGTGTGGGTTCCGGTGTGGGCTATGTCACTGTTTCTGTTTGGTGTTACTTTTCACTAGCGTGACAGGTAAGCACTCGCCACCCCAGACCGTCATCTCCCAGTCAGTCACACTTTGTCCCCTTTGTCTCTCGTTCCCCCATGGAGGAGGGAATGGGTAGAACACTGTAGCAACACAGCAGATTATTGACAGCGTAGCTATAGTATATCTTTGTTTTTTAACAGTGTAAAGCTTCAGTGATACAAGGCTCCCTGTGAATAATGCAGAGCATTGTAGCATGTTGTGTTTGTGCGTAACTGTTCTCTGTTTTTGTGTTTTCAGTTCATTTCCATTAAGAGTTCTATTCATTTCCATTAAGAGTTCTATTCATTTCCCTACTTCTTCAGAACCTCCCTGTCTGGCTGAACTCGAGAGTATCCAAGTGCAAGAGGGAGACAAGAGAACGTTTGGTAAGTGCAGGATGCTCGCATGCATATGGACATGTGATCTAGACGTCTCTGCACACACATGTGTGCGCACTTGTTTGTGTGTTTTTGTGTAACAATACAAAAGCGCCCCCTCCCTCAGACAGAAGCAGGATTCTGGTATTACCTCATGTTCAACTTGCTGAATTCAAACTCGACACTGTCAGATGTCATTAGTGTGTGCGTGTGCAGTGCATGTGTGAATGTTGATGTTTAATAGTAAGTCTGTGTGTATGTGTCGTTAGTTGTGCGTGTGCCTAGGCTTGTTGTCAGGACTACCAAGGATGTGTGTCAGAGTAAGCAGAGCGGGGGGGTAACTCTGCCAGAGCTACTGATTCTACTACTAATGCCTCTTAGAAAAGTTCCACTAAAATCATATCAGTGTCCAAGACACTAATGTACTCTTCATGCATACTCTTACACAACTCATAATAATTATAATAATTAATACATTTTATTTGTAAAGCAAAAATAACCTCAAAGCGCTACAATATGTAACTAATATGATCAGTTTGCAACACAGTATCATGGAGCAATGCTGATTATTTGAATTATTAATGCAACATGGTAAAAACTCACAAATTACACACAAATGTACTACAGGTGATAGAGCACAGGTTACTCACAATACATAGTCCTGTCTAAATTCAGTAAGCGTCTCCGAGTCTAATAGGTCACAAGGCCATCCAAAAGATCCTAAAAGCTTAGGGTTTTTTTTTACTCAGCCATAAGATTTACAGATGACAGCTGTAAACCTTTGGAGTTAACAGTATGTCAATAAAAGTGATCAATCTACAGTTATTGATATGATTATTTCAATAGTATAAAATACAACGTGTCCTTCACTATCCAAGCCTGTTTAGCTTGCCCCACGTGTGTTGTGATGAGCTGAGTGCACACTATGTCACTGCCACCCTTCTCTCAAGTGTAGATTTGTGTTCACAGAAAAGCTGACAACACACATATATTTTCTCCAGGGTTTACAGTAGACATACTTTGTGTTTATTGAGCATGATGCATGACATAATGTCATTGATTTTGTGTGCATGTGTTTAGGTTTGTTCATTCCTAGCTGTGACGAGGATGGCTTGTACAGGAAGCTGCAGTGTGACAAGGGACAATGCTGGTGTGTAGACCAACATGGCGGAGAGCTAGCTGGCTCCAGAATGCGTGGCAAAACAGACTGTGGTAAGCCACTGGCACGGAGGGCCGCTCGACTGGCACCCTCTATTCAGTCATTGCGCCACAACACACATACTTCCAAAGACAAAATGTGGCTGCACCCCTTTCAAAATGAGAGAATTGTGAAATATTGTCCTCACCCACAAGGGCTTGTTGCATTTTAGTAAAGGTGTTGTCAGTCTAATCTGACACCCTGAAACGATGTCCCCCCACACCCAGAAACCAAATTTATACAATACAGAGTTCATATGAAAGACCACTGTGTACCCCCTCCCCTGGGTCATTTGCATTCTAAAGGGTCGGCTGTCGCTGTGAGGAATAATCTTTCAAAATAAATGAGGGCTAGTTGTACCTCTGGCATAGCTTAACGATTAAGGCTATTAGAGTCAAACTCATGCCCTTATACTCGTGTTCAGAAATATTGGACAACAAAGGACTCTATGAATGTCAAGGTGGATGCACTTAGAATAGAAATATCAACATTAAGTCATTACTGGAAAAGCACAAAGGATGATTTCATGTTCCTCTAATATTGTTACCCAGTTCACTTTCTATTTTTTCCAGATGACGAAGCGGCATATTCTGGAGATTTCGGCAGTGGGGTTGGATGGGAGGATGAGGAAGAAAAAGAGGCAGAAGAGAATGCAGAGGAGGCTGAAGAGGAGGAGGGAGAGGTGGGGGAGGTGGATGATGGTGGATATATTTGGTGAGGGGTTGAGGGAGCCTGCTTCAACATCACTATTAGGAGCATATTTCTTCATCACTGTCTCACAGTCACACACATACTCTAGCTTGTGATCGCTCCCTTTCTCAAACACTCTCTTTCTCTCTGTCTTTTTCTTACACAAATACAGCAACAGACATACACACAAACACTGATGCTGCAAAGAGATGGACATATTTAACCTACACTCAGAAAAACACTGGCTCAAACTATGGATTGGAATACAGGATAAATTAAGTTGCACGCATTTGGTTAATAGATTATGAAACATATTATACTCTGTATTGGAGCAATGGGTAGGGTGCGCTGTGGGAGAATTATGGAGAGGATTCTAACGTTATATTTAGGAGTAATGGGTTGATAAATTGGAAAGTTTGTCCGTAATACTTGTGAATCATTGTTTTATTATCCTATCTGTACAACAAAGCTCTTTTTTAATATATATATGAGTAGTCTAAAGAGAGGACTGGAGTTAGTGCTTAGGAGCTGGAGACACTGGGTGCGTTTCAATAGGCACATTACTTTGGATTTGGCAGTGGCAGTGAACATTGATGCATAGTATTGGGGATGTGCTAGAGTGACTGAAAAGGACATAGCCTTTTTTGTTTTCATTTCCACACATACATGGCAAGGGCATATAAAATCCACAAACACAAGGCTTTCAAAAAACACAGGAGTTCCACAAAGTAAGTCTGATTACTACTAGTAAGCACCATTTGACTTGCAGATTGAGTTTCTGATATGACGCTTGTTCCCAGCTCTGCCTGGGAGACATGGGGAGGAGGATTGTTTGCCTCTTATAGGTGTGGCTTTTTTGCTTGTGGGAAATTCAAAACACCTGAAACTGAAGGTTAGATGATTTACCATGTCAGAAAAAAAATATGTAAACGGTGAATTGCCACAAAAATGCATTAAATTAAAAATGTTTATATATATATATATATATATATATATAGCTAACAAATCAATACTAAGACCTCGTTTGATACTACTTTTGGTAGATGTAGGGATAAACAATAGAGCAAACCAACTGTAAAATTTGTCTTATACAAGTAAGGGCCACAGTGTCTGCCTTTACTAGTATACCATCTAGTCATATTACCTTACATTATGGCATTGTAAGCAGTACTTTAAAAGTTGTTTAAATGTTCTCTTACTGTGTTGGTAAATGCAAGCTTAACTTGTTAGTTTAGTAATTATTTTTCGCTAGCTAGGTAGCTAGCTAATTAGCTTGCTGTCTTATTTTGTTGACTAACATCCTTTTTACTTAAAATTAGCAAACAATTGTGTATTTATTTATTATTTGTTAGATGTTTTTTATGACCCTTGTAACTGAATTGAGAGCACTCCAGCAGATCAGTTATGTATGCTGCTTTTCCCACACCAAAATAATCCCCACACTTTTAAGCGTCATTGTAAATCTATCACCTTAATTCTGACTGATGCAGAGCTGCTTGGAGAACAAACACAATCTCAAAAACTGTCAAATCCATCTCATAGATTTCAGGCGATGTGTGAAAGTAGTTCTCGTTCAAGTCATTCAAACTGTAAAAAAAACTTTGATCTTTCCTCATTATTCAACTTGTGTATATTGTGTCCCGGAGGACAGACAGTCACTTAGTCAAAATTGCCAATGCCTTTCAAAGACTAGCAGAGTGTAGTACAGCTTGATTGACAAGTGTCTGTGCATATGTGGATCAACTATTGTGTTTAATAATAAAATAAACTGATCTATGTGGCCCAAGAAGGCCACCATCTTTTTCTGTTTCTGCTTTTTGTTACTCAACTCTATTTTTTCTTCAAAGATAACGGATTGATCCAAGTTACTGTGTATGAAGGTTCTAACCTCTATTGGTCGTCTATGTGTAAAGGGTTTGCAAAGTATTGTTTCGTCAGTTGTGTGTCTCAAGGCTGTGAGCAGTCAGTAGTTTTAGCAAATGCATTTTCAAAGCTAGAGACCCTGTTGACATACAGCTACAAGAATGTGGTCAAATGGCATAATGCTTAATTGTATTTGACTTTTATTTCTGCTTTTAGGTGGGTACACTGTAATTTGCTGACAAAGAACCACACCGAGTCTATATACCAACATATGGCCACTATCACATAATTTGAGAAGCCTCCTCTTCGGCCTGTAACTTTGGCCTTTGTTGTATACAGCTGTCAGGTTGCCCTACCTCATCCTGCAGTGTCCCTCAGCTACAGGAGACCATGCTGAAACTAGAGCCACACTTTGACTTGCACGTCAGCACTTCTAACACAATAGCATAGACAGTGCTCTGTCTTTTCTCAGCATCCGGAGGGCAGCAATAGCCTACTCCTTGGTAAGTACTGCATGTGGGAACAGACAGAGCATTATGATATCATGTATGCACATTCTTGGCCCATGTCAGCCAGTCAGCCTAAAGCCTTTAAGTGTTTTGTGGTCTTTCAAACAAGACAGTAACTAATCCTCTGAAACCTTTTTTTTGGTTCACATTTCTATGATAATGGAATTCAGACCTAGTAATATTCCACTGGGTCAGAATTAGATAAATCCACTCATGTAGTCTACCTGTAAGGTTTAATTTTGATAGACTTGTGTTAGAGAAATAAGAACACATGTCTGAAAATGGATCCTGAAAGTTCTTCCAGCTACCCAAATGGACCAATCATTCTTTGAAAAATTATTCTCTGCAAATCATAACAACATTTAACAATTTATGTTAATAGTTAACAGGTGTAATGTGTTTATTCTGTGAGCAGAGCTCATATAATGTTTGATTCAGTTTTCATTTATTAATGGCAACTTAGAAGGTTACATGAAAATCAAGAGGCAAAAGGGAAATTAGTCAAAGATATCTACCATCAGAGTGTAATTTTAAGATATTTTCATTAGATGGGCTGTAACTAAAGTAAGACTTAATACAAAAGTTTGAGCTAATGTTCATTTAACTAAGCACATCAGGTGTGTGATATGATATACACATGGATTCAAAATATTTGCTCACAGGAGAGTCCAATGGTTATAAGACAACTTACATCCCCCATTTACTGTTATACACATTTTATAAAAATACTTTTTGGAAACCTTACATCACCCTTTAACTTAATGTAACGTGTTTAAATTAAGACTGATAAGTTCTTCCCATAAAAGAGTATTTATTTGGGAAAAAAATCGATTGATTAAATTATATCTTGATATACAAATTACGCAGGACTACGGTTAACCAATACAACAATTTTGTTTAACCTCTATTTCATTGACACATTACCACAATTCATAGTTACTTATTTCCAAAGTTATTTTCTAATGACAGTTTTACAAATTTATGATTAGAACACCACATTATGTAATTGCACAATATTACAAGTAAAACCTATCTGAGTGTTTTAATTCACAACAGAGGTCCTTCAAATATATTATATATTAATCAAATATATATATATATATATATATTTTTTTTTTTTAAAGTCATACAAGGTTCCTCTTTGGGTATCAAGGTGACCAAGTACAGTGGCTAACAGTCTAGTTACTTGCATGTGTGTAAAGCTAGTGTAAAGAAGTCCAGTACTGTGTACAGTAAATTTGTCTGCATTTAGTGTATAAAAACCCCATATCATCATTCACTTACAGTTTGCTCTGACCCCCTTGCAGCCTCCATACCCTCCTTACTCCTTCTTCTGTGGAGTCCAAGGCATTAAACACATCAGCGTTCCCGGTCTGGTTGAATCTCTTCAACAATGGCTGGATGACTGACATTGGCACGCTGAAGTTGAGGTGTGGGTAGGTCACTTTAGCTGCAAAGTCCCTGGTGTTGCTGGAAACTAGCCCTGAAACAAAAACGAGTACGACGTCCAAGTAAAAAAAAAGTTACATTTAATTAAATTTTATACACATGCTTCCACAGAGGTTTTCCAGTGTCATCAAGTGCCCTCCAGTTAATCAGACATGACTTGTTTTCCAGACCTCACCCTATTACAATAATAATAATAATACGATAGCAAGGGGAGTGTAAACCTCTGTAATACAAATGTATGTTAGATAGGTTATCCTTTTTATACATATTTAAAGTAAAACAGATGGTTCTGGTGCTCCAGAACTGTTGTTTCATTTCAACTTTCCTTCCACATTTCCTTACCCAGTAGTTCTCCTGAATGTGCACTAACCACAGCGCCCCCACTGGACCCTGCCTGTACAGCACAGGTGGTCTGCAGCATAACCAGCTGGGAGCCCCAGCTGATGGCCTTGGAGAGAATGCCACTTGTCAGTGAAGGCCCACAGGTCTGACCAAGTGCACCAAAACTAACCACCACCACATTCTCACCTGGAGAGATATAGAAAAACAAACCTCATTGTGTATTGCATATAAAACAAAA